>JAHCHA010013529.1:4579460-4594451 GCA_027742795.1 Vigna hirtella
AAACTCATTTCTCAGCATAAAATTTCATATATCCAAATACTCATATCGTAGCACATTTCATGATTCTCATACATCAGCTCATAACCATATACCAAAAATCAAATATCACAATTTCATGCTTCATACAACTCAAGAACATCCATGCAGCACAACACATACACAAGAATTAAATTGAATAAGCTTCCCTTACTTGGATCAGTGAACGAACGTACTAAAACACTTTTCGTCTAACCGAGTTCCCTTCTACCCTTACGTTCCACTCTTCTTTAAGCTAATTTCAAACATCCAAGAAACCAGCAGAGACTCAGACAGGATAACAGTATGCGACCGAAGCTGGGTTTGCATGTATCAGAAAAACGGACGGATAGGCCCAAGGAGACTTACAAGTTTCAGAACTCAGATTTGTTCGGTTCAAAGTGAAGCTTGAGACGCCGGGAATGCTTCCACGGTGCCTGAACGATGATCGGAGTAAAGAAAGGTAAGTTACAGTAGAGAGAAGGAAAGGTTTTTCTAGAGAGAAGAAGGAGGAAATGGAAAGTCAGAGTTTGGAAGGGGAAGGTGCATGCAGAAGAGAGAGTGGGCAGGGTTTTTCAGAAATCATTTTTGTCTGCCCCACGTCCAAACGGACGTGCGCTCCCTGGTAGACACCTATCTTCCACTACTGATTTTTGAACCTTCCATTCTTGACACCTGGTGTCAGTTTACAGAGTTTTGGTGCGTTTTAATGATTCTGAGCAGGGGTTTTGGGTACATTAAATGAGATTAAACAGGTGGGGTTTGGGTGCATTTAACGAGGCCTGACATAAATATTTTATAGCTTATACATTGGTGTCAATAAATGACAAGAAGATAAAAACATGACCTTATATATTTGGAAATGACAATGATGTGATTATCTTTAAACATCAAGTTCATAATTTTCTCAATAATAAATAAGAACATAATTCAATTCATCTTTATTCATTCCTTTTTAGGAAAATGATCATATTTAGACTTGAGTGAAGTTAAGTGGTTTTCACACTTCAATGCGTGAGTTTGTGACTTTGGCATCGCATTGACGTTATTTGTTCTAGAAAAAGACATTATTTTACATTATGCTAACATGACAAATACACTTATTTGACAATCATTAAATTTTAAAATGGTACATTTTGATAGTTTAGAAATTCAACAAAAAGAATTCCACACCGTCAAAATGAATGTTAAAAACTAAAATTGTATCAAAATATTATTATTAATAATTATTTCAACATTTAGTTGTGACATCTCAAACATTAAGTTATAACTTAAAATACTGACATTTGAGAAATATTGAACCGTATTTATAATTATTCATCTATTTTACCTACTTTCTCGATTTCTATCGTTTCATAATAACATTTTAATTATCCCATAATGACACACTTATACATATAACAGACGTACAAAAACACTATTTTAACAAACACATATAATCTATATGTTCTTTGGTATATGGTATAGGTGGAAATCTAAGTACCACCTACACTATCAATATTTTTTTCTTAATTAAAAAATATTACCTTTTGACTTCTAATCCACCTAAAAGAGAAAAGAAATTGAACGAATGATAAAAACTTAGAAAGTTACCAATCTAAATTTCGACTGACTTGTATTGATCCGTTCTTAACTATCCTTTTAAAAAAATATTATGTTATAAAAATGAACAATTTCTCAACTCTAGAGAGCTTGTACAAAATTTATAATTTATCAAATAATAAAATTGTTAATAAATAAATAAGGAATAGAACTCTAATCTATTTGTAAAATTCTTTTTTTTTATTATTTTTCTTTTCTCATTTTTCTTCTCCGTTTTCTCTTTCTCCTCTTGTTTTTATTTTTTTCTTCTCATTTTTCCTCTTCTCGTTTAGGCAATGGTGTATTTAATATGAGATTTTTTTTCTATGAAAATTATCACAATTTAGTATAAAAATTAATTGATAAATATTATCATAAAAAGCTCAAAGTCTAAAACAAATGATAAGAAATTTGACATTCATATCAACACATATGTTGCCGACAAATTTGTACAAAATTTTCAGATAAATTTTATTGACATATCAATTACTAATGAATCAATTACTAGTGAAATTTACAAACAAAATCTAAAAAAATTATTATTTATATAATTTATTAATGAATTTTATTTACATATCCGTTACCAACATAATACCAACAATACTTATTAACTGATTACAACAAATTTTATTAACTGATTATCAATAAATTTTATTAACAAATTTTACTAACCAAATTTAGAAATAAAATTATTGTCAATAAAATTTATTAAAAAAAATATTATTTCACTTTTTAAATTAAAATTACAAATAAATTTATCACTCATAAATTTGACCAACAGAATTTATCAACTAATTTTTTTAACATATTTTATAATAAACTTACAAAATTTAATTACTGACTGATATTATCAACTATTATATCAACGAAGTTTATCAAAAAATCTATTATTGATGAAAGTTTTTTTACTGATTCGTTGCCTATTTTTTGAATTAAGATTTCAAACGAAAATATTTGTTAATAATAAAAATTTTAAAATGTGTTACTATTTTTTTCAATAAATTTTATGTTAATGACAAATAATTATTTTATTGGTAATTATTAATTAACAAATAGTAATTTTCTCGTAGTAAGCTTAGCTAACATAAACATATTATGCACATTGTTCTTTTATTTTTTATGATTTTGAGATTTTAAATAAATTTGGTATTAAACTAGGATGTTTTAGAACATTGAAAGTCTATATAGCCTATATTTTAATATACGTTAGTATTATTTAATTAATTAATTTCTTCTTTAGTAGTGAACTATGCTTTTAGCCAGTGTTTTGATCACCAGCTCTAAAATTTAAAAATGGTTTTGAACTCAAATTACAATTATAGTTCACCACGTTTCAGCATAAAATAATAGTTAAGTTGGAACCTCAAGCCATAAAAAAATAGAAATAAACAAAAAAATTCAAGTAATCTGAAATCATTTTTCATTTGTTGTAAATTGAAATTCTCTACAAAAGCAACTTCCAAGAAAAAAATCCCATTAAGATGAAGAAAAAAATTGCACTAGAACCGTTTGTTTACGATACTTTTACCCCCATTTTAGAACTTAAATAATAAAGTTGGTGGCATGTCCAACAGATGTCTGCCACTGCTGCCATTTGCCTAAAAAATATAATAAGGCTGTGCACTTGAACTAAAAAATTCAATATTTTAAACAGTACACTGATAACTCATTATTTAAACAATACTTGAATTACTGCAGTTATAATCTAGACTTTTATTTTCCTTTTCTTTTTTCTCTTTTACTTCCTCCTTCACCTTTTCCTTATTCTTTCTTGTACAATTGATAGTTTAATAAGACATATTTTTTCTACAAAATTAACGATAATTTCTTACAAAAGTTTGATTGTTGATAAATTATTAATAAAATTTATGATAAATTTTATTTATAAAATTTATTGATAAATCTTATCAATATATCTATTGCTAATGAAAATTTTAACAATATTTATCAATTGATTTTATTGACAAATTTTATATTGAATTTATCAAGACAATCAAATTAATACACGAATATTGTGATAGAGACTTTCGCAATCTCTTCTTCTTTTGTTACCAAACTATGGACAACAACATTTTTTTGCCGAGTGACTATAGAGAGCTGAAGACATTGGACATCTGCAAACTATCGAACGTCTGCAGATTACCGAACGTCTGTCGAACGTCTGCAGACTACTGAACGTCTACAAAGTACCGAACGGCTGGCCACTCAGAAGCCGTTCGGTTACAGTGTTTTAGAATAAGTTTTGTTAGTTTTATTATTTTTGTTTTCTCTTTCTCTCTTCTCTTTGTATAAATATTTTACTTTCGTTGTACTTTACACTTACTAGTGATATTCATTCACTTTCTGTTCTATCTGGAATTCTCATTTTCTCTCTTTTCTCGTTTTTTCTCGTTTCTCAAACACTTACAGAGAAGATTTTTTATAATTGTTTTCATCATCACAAATAATTTTTAATTAAAACAATAAAAATCTCTTATTATTTTAGAATAACTGAAACCATGAACATAAAGAACATAAACTAAATTAAAATAAGTAAAAAAATTGAATACTCACATAAATAAAAATTTAATAAAGATTCCAGTTAAAACATTTAAAATTATAAATAATTTAAAATCAAACAAAAAAGGTCCGAAAAGAATCTATTTCTTTCATGTTAACCTTTTAATTACAAAATTCCGTGTAATTTGAGACTATCCCATTGGACCAGCTATCAATTATTTTCTGTTCTCAAAACAATAATGAAAAAAAAAGTTTATCCAACTATTTCCCAAGTTCACATCCTATTTCACTGTTGCTATTATTTCATTTTGTTTTTAATTTGTAGTACCAAAATATGTATTAGTTATTAAAACTCGACTATAGGAAATTATTATGATTTTGCATCAAAATATCTATTTTGTTTTTAAATACAAAAAAACTTTAAAATTGTATAAGGTGCAAATTGTCTGCTACAAAATAACAGCGAATTTTTTATTAGTAAGCATTAACTTCACGGTCTTTGTTTCAAGAAAAAGCAATGGTATATTGCATCAAATAGTTACAGTCTCTGATCAATCATTTTATTAAACTTACGGTGTTAATATAAACATAATAGTATTACTTTTTCTTCAGTACACCAAATGCTTTGCAGCTTCAAATAATGTAATAGGAATCTGGAATTACTTTAGAATTTCCCAAAATATATGAAGACAACGTACATGGACACAAACAAGAAACTTAAATTTAACACAGGCTAAACCTAAATAATAAAAAGGCACCACTTGTCTCTGGAACACATGGATGCCTCTTCACACAATACAAGCAGAAGTCACAATCAGATCACATTATATATATATATATATATATATATATATATATTAAGAATACGTTTTAAAGGAAAGACCAGATCCACCTAATTTTTCTTCCATGATTTGGGATAATTTGTCTCTCATAGCTGGGGAAAAGTAGTTTACCCAATCTCCTATTTCACCCTTCCGAAATAAGTATTTTTTCTCGAAGTTCCTGTCAAATGTTCCAGATTTATTCACTTCTAGATTCTTCATTTTCTCGAAACTGCATAAGTTGCTTATGCTTTCAATCACTCCGTTACTTTCCTCTTCTTCTGTGAAAGGACAGTCCAAGAATTCTGCAACTCTTTTCACGTAAAAAATGACATCTTCTTTGAGTTCTTCATACTTCAAGAACAGCACCTTGTTCGGTGTAGCTATGCTCTGTTTCCAGTAACCTAACATATGTTCCCAAGTCGGACCAAACCCTATTATTCCCTTGCAGTAGTTTTCTAGGGCTTCTTCCATTGTCAGTTTATGCAGAGAGTCTGGATTACTTTTATTGGCGAAGATCCAAAATGAAACAAAAGTGTCAAATGGATTTCTGCAGATATAAAGTATCTTACAGTTGGATTCTTTGATTGAGTTGGAGAGGGAAGGGAATGGAATGTGAGTACCAAAAACTCTTGGTTCAGTCATATTGGAGAGGTAAGAAAGTTTGTGTTGGATGTTATCACCATGAAAGATGAAGTCAAGGAAAGGAACAAGTTCATGAGAATTGGAAGTGAGTAATGGATGATTATCAAAAGATGAGAAACGTTTTCTGTTGACAATAGAAAAAGTAAGGGCTTTCAACCAAGTAGTACCTGATTTTGGAAAGCTGGAAACAATAACATCACTGTCTTTTGCCTGAAAGTGCTTTTGAAAATTGTTTACACCTTCGATAAAATTTGATGGACACCAAAAATCTTGAAAGAGATAGAGATGGCGTGCTGCCCAACCTTTCTCTTTGGGAAGGGACAGAAGGACCTTCTCTTCTTCATATGCTTGCAGCCCTTCTGTTGAAGCCATTGGAAGTTATAGCTATGGAACTTATACCAATGAAAGGTTGATGATATGTAGCTCAATATGGGATATATTTATAACCTGAGATCTGTGCTCCAAAGTGATGAAGATTTTTGTTGTTTTTTACTAGAGAAATGATATATCGACAACATTTTGTCGTACGCGTAGCGTTATTTCTTAGTTTGGTATATGACAATATGCGCGAGGGATTTGCTGATTGATTTTTTATTCTGACCTTTTCTCCTCTCTCATACCATACGTTCTCTCCCCCTAGTCTTTCAACTCCATTTCAGTGCACCTTCCATTATTATGTTGATGTCTCTCCCTTATCCGAATTACCAGAGACACACATGCGCTTTCACTTTTCTTATCTGCATTTTCTGCTTAACTCTCCTGTTGATATTATTAAACTGAATTTAGTCTCACATCACCCAATCACCTGATGCTTTGTTCTTCTCTATTTAGTTATATTAGCAATCATCTATAAAGCTTGAAATAAATTAGCAATCATCTATAAAGCTTGAAATAAATTAGCAATCATCTATAAAGCTTGAAAGATACACTAAAATAAATATATTTGATAGTGTAGTGTGGATATAAGTGTACACAGACATTTATGACTTAGGCAGAAGTCATACGACAGATTGAGATTTGTTAGATTTAGCTGACGTTAGTCAAAAATTTTACATTCAACATCAAGACCAAGAAAACAACCATAGATTTAATGCAGACGTTGTCAAGTATGTATAAGAAACCAACTACAGCTAATAAAGTGTATTTGATTTGTAGACTAGTCAACCTCAAAATGGGTGAAGGTAACTCGGTTACACATCGTATTACTGAATTTAATACAATTATTGCACAATTAGCATAAATGTAAATAACTTGTGATGATGAAATAAAACATTAGTTTTATTATCGTCTCTACCGGAAAGTTGGGGTGCAACTATTATTGTAGTTAGTAATTCTACAAGGAACAACAAATTGAAGTTTGATAACATCCATGACTTGATCTTAAGAGATGATGTTACAGGAGAAATTTAGTGGAATCTTCTAGTTCTAATTCTGGTTTAACATAGAGAAAGAAATAGCCAGAAACGTCGTAATCAAGGCCGAGACAGATCAAAGTCTAGAGGGAGACCAAAAATAAAAGTTTGAAATGATATCACTTGTTCGAGTTGTCAGAAAAATTGTCACTTTACAAATCAATGTTGGGCTTCAAGGAAGAACAATAACAAAAAGAAGAAAGATGATGATCAATCACAAATGCAATAACTGGTGAAATTACAGATGCAATATTATATAGTTTAGATTGTTCCATTGACTTATGGATCATGGACTCAGGTGCGTCATTTCATACTACACCTTCCTTAGAACTATAATCTAAATACGTTTCTGGAAAGTTTGGGAAAGTTTACTTTGTAGATGGAAAATATTGATATTGTGGGAAGAGGTGATATTAACATCATAACCTCGAATGGAAGCATGTGGACTTTAAATAATGTCAGACATACCCTTAAAGATAAACTTAGTATCTACAGGGCAGTTGGATGATGGGGGACATTACACCACTTTTGGAGATGAACATTGAAAGGTAATGAAAGACAATCTTGTCGTTACTCGTGGAAATAAGCAATGATCTCTTTACATGATTGCAGATGAAGATACTATATTAATTAGTTGTAGAAGTTGTCAATAGTTCCTCTTTATGGAATCAAAGGCTTGAGCATGAGTGAAAGGAATGAAACTCATGGTCTCAAAAGGTAAAACACTTGCTTGAAACATGTTGACGTTGGGCATCGTGAACATTGTATATTTGAAAAAAAAAAGTAAGTTTCTCCAAAACAGGTAAGACGTCTAAAGTTGAAAGACTAATTGGTGCATATAGATGTTTGGGGGCCAACTCTAGTGAAATCCCTTGGCGGTTCACAATATTATGCAACCTTCATTGATGATTCTAGAAGAAAGGTATGGGTCTACTTCCTTAAGAATAAATCTGATGTCTTTTCTGTGTTTAAAAGATGGAAAAAAGAAGTTGAGACTCAAACATGTTTAAAATTTAAATGTTTTATGGTGGATAATATGACAATAGTGAATTCAAGGAGTTTTGTTCAAAGAATGAGATCATAATGATCAAGATAGTTCTAGGAACACTGGAACAAAATGGTGTGGTAGAAATAATGAAAAAAACCTAAAATGAGAGAGCAAGATGTATGAGAGTCTAGTCAGAACTACCCATGGTATTTTGGGTAGATGTAATAAACACAACAGCCTATCTTATAAATATAGTATTATCAGTTCCTTTATATTATAAGTTACCTGAAGAGGTGTGGTCTGGAAATGAGGTAAGTCTTTCACACTTGAAAGTCTTTGGTTGTGCTTCATATATTATATTGGACTCTAATAATAGAGATAAATTGGACCCTAATAAAAAATGATGTTATTTCATTGGCTATGGACCTGACATGTATGACTACATGTTTTGGGATGAACAAAACAAAAAAATTATCAGAAGTAGAAATGTTACTTTTAATAAAGACATCTTCTATAAAGACAAGACTGCATAATCGATAAATGCACAGTCAAAGCAAGTATCATTAGAAAAAATTTCACAAAATGATGTAGTCAATAGAAGGCAAAATATAAAGGTAAAGCCTAAGTCAAAACCTGAACACATAGTAGTGTCAGAAAATCCTGAAGTCATGACTAGAAGATCTAATAGAACAATTGTAACACCACAAAGGTATTATCCTTCATTACACTACTTGTTGATTGATGCTGGTGAGGCAAAGCATTTTGTTGAGACTATGCGAAGATGAATATGTTAAGTCTCTTCAAAAAAATAAAACATGGTCTTTACCAAGCTAACCGAAGGAGAAAGGTTTTGCAAAACAGGTGGTTCTATGGGATAAAAGAAGAACCAGACGACAATAGAAGATATAAGGCTAGACTCGTTGTAAAAGAGTTCCAACAGAAACATGATATTGACTTCACATAAATTTTCTCTCATGTTCTCAATATGACTAAGTTATTTTGAGTATAATAGTGGCAAAAAGTCTTCATCTAGAGCAGTTAGATGTCAAAACTGCATTCCTACATGTGGATCTTGAGAATGAAATCTTTATGGCATAACCAAAAGATTTTGAAGCACAAGACAAAGAGAATCTTGTCTGCAAGTTTTATAAAATCTTGTATGGATTGAAACAAGCACCAAGACAAAGGTGCAAGAATTTTAATGAGTTTAGGAGAAACTCAGGATTTCATAAATGTGAAGAAGATCATTGTTGTTTGTTGAGACTTTGGCAAGTGTACCAAATCGTTTCAAGTAATAAGAAAGACTCGTGTCACCAAACAATTGTATAACTTCGAACTAACTTAGACTAAAGAATGATTCCATAATTTGGGTTTTTATGCAATTAAAGTAAAGATGAAACATAAATGGTAAAAGTGATCTTTGATGACTCAAACACGTGGAAACGAATAAGATTAGAAGTGATATGAATTGATATTGTTGGGGTATGATTTCACCTACTTTACTCTTATGCATGTAAAATTACACCTTCTTCACTTACTAATGTCAATTTCTAATTTACTCAAACTCAATCCCTTGGTAGAGAGAGTCTAGACTTCCTTATTAAACTCCAATTCCTTGGAAAACCTAACAAGTTAATCCGCTTTAAGACTTGAGACCTAAGACAACCAAAAGTTCAAGTTCTATCCCTACATATAATTCCCTTTGGGTAATTTGTTCCAACTCTAGGTTCAGACAATATTTCCCAACATCAAGCAAACCCTAAAATCATGCCATGGATAATAATGTCACAACAAGCATTAAGAGAAGGGACAAAATACTAGCAATTGATGAAAGAAGCATCAAATATATTCAAATCAGTAGCAATACATAAGAGTTCAATGGATACATCAATCCCTAAACAATAATGAAACTAGCTCTCCATGAATGGAGAGCTTGAGCTTACAACAATGATGGAAATGGAAGAACAAAGAAGACCAAAGGAAGAAGATGGATTGTTCCCATAGCTCTTAGCTCGCCTCCAAGAGCTCCAAATGAGAGAAATCACGTCTGGATGTCAAAAGAGATACAAAGCTCTTTGCGTTTCTGAGTTAAATAGGGCAAATATGTCATGTTAGCAAAGTTAGCACTCAAGCGCTCAGAAAGAGGGGCGCTCAGGCACGCGGTAGTCGTGGTGCACTAGCGCTCAAGCGCCCTTAAGCTAGGGACGCCTGGGCTAGTGTTGAGACCTCGACAAGTATACCGAATGATTTAAGTAATAAACCGGTAAGTCTGGATATTGTTTCCCAAGAGATTTATTTTGACTTGCTAATTGTGAAACTTTACTAATTTAGCGTCAAATACGATTATCAAATGTATTTTTCTACACAATACAAATCAAAATTCAAATAAACAAAGTAGTAAAAACAATCGAGTTTAGGTTCATTGGGGTTGAATTTCATGTTTAAAACTTAGTGCTCTTTATTATCAGATATAATTGTGAAAATTTACTAATTTAGCGTCAAATATAATTATCAAATGTATTTTTCTACACAATACAGATTAAAATTCAAATAAACAAAGTGGTAAAAACAGTCATGTTTAGGTTCATTGGGGTTGAATTTCATGTTCAAAACTTAGTGCTCTTTACTATCAGATATAATTCCTCAAGAATCAGGCATCAACATCATAAGCAGACAAGTCTCCAATTCCTCACATACCAAGCTCTAAATCTTTTTACAGAAACTCTAATCCCTTAGAATTCAGATTTGCATTAAGATCGATGTTATTGATGGCCAAAAGTTCTCAATCTATGTCTAGAATTAAGTTCTATTGGTTGTTCTACCTAGGTCCATGATCCTAACATTTCCCAATGATTCAAATCACTCTAATGGCTCAGATTTCCATCATTAAGCATGAATAGCAAGGATAGAAAAAAAGACTCATCAAAGATTAACATAAAACAACAAAGTTTACATAGAGTTTTGCTACATTACTTTCAACCCCAATGAAATGGAGTTTTAGCTATTCCTAGACATCATGGAAGCAAGATGGAAGAAAATGGATGGATTGGATGGTGAGAAATGGTGTTCTCGCTCCCTTGAACCCTCCAAACTTGAGTTGGGAGCCTTTGCAATGTCTCCACTGTCTAAAACTGCCTCCTCTGGTTCAATTTCATGTCATTTTAAAGAGGTTTGATTAAGTGTCCACTCGCTGGGCGAGCCGCACGAGGCATTGGGCGAGCCGCACGAGGCATTGGGCGAGCTGAATGAGTCGCTGGGCGGCCTGCACGAGCCGCTAAGTGAGTGGCAAAAAGTCACCACTCGTTGGGCGAGCAGCTCTCACTCGCTGGGTGAGTGGCTCGCTTGGGCGAGCTGCACCTGCTCGTCGGGTGAGTGGCTCGCTTGGGTGAGCGGCTCCTTCTAGGTGGGCGACTGATGCACACAAGGTCTCCTTGATATTTTCCAATCCTTATTCTACAGCAAAATAAACACATAAAAGCATCAATACTCATTTAAACATTCAAAGACTATATACAAATATCAACATTTATACACTTTTCATGAGAATAAGCACTTAAACTAATCAAAAACACATCATATTAGGTAACAAATATAGGTAAAGTTGACACTTATCAGCTAGCTTCAGCAGAATTCTGGCCCTCCATTTTTACTGTTTTTCTTGCTTTCCTTGGGTTCCAGTGCCTCCATTTGATGTATAGGCTTCTTCCAAATACTTTAAGGACATAAAATTAGGAATTAGTGATCAAAATATCTCATTAGAGATTACGGTGCAACCACTTAACAAACTAAAAGAAAACTAAGATTTACAAGGCAAAATATGTCATTATCATTGTTATGTGAAAAAATGTATTTATAGTTCCATCATTCTTGATTTATATGTTGATAGTAGGAAGTAATATGAAATAAATTAATAGGTTGAAAAAACAATTTTTACAAAATTTTGAAATGAAAGATATTGGCCCAACTAAACAAATTCTTGGTGTGAGAATCTTCAAGGTAGATCTAAAGGTCTTTTGAACTTATCTAAGGAGAAATATATTAAAATATTGCTTAACATATTCAATGTTGGAAATGATAAAACCTGGAATACACCTTTGGAAACTCACATTAGTGTAGCAAAGGAATATAACAATGGCTATTTTAGACAATTGATAGCGATTCGCGAACCGAGACTTATTTAAACGAGGTAAAAAAAATAGGGGGAGGGGGTTTGGCTCGGTTAAAAACCAAAGTAAAAAGTTAAAGATTTTTCTTTGGTTATAAGAAAATTGAAATAATAAACCCAAAAAAAATTATTTTTGGCAATGGTTCTACATGAAATCGTTGTCATAGACTCTGTCAGATTATAAATAATTATTTAATTTTAAGGATATCTGACCACAATTATAAGAGGAGAGTTAGGTTTAAAATCCACTTTTTATTAAAAGGTGTATTAGAATCATTCTTTTTTTTACCTAAGGATATTCTTAACCCTTCTTAGAATAAAAGTTGGTGTCATACGCAACATATGTCTACCACTTGCCAAAAAAAAATAATAATACTGTACAAGTGCAGTAAAATATTGGATTATTTTCCTCACTTAAACCACACTGATTGATGCTATAAAGAATTACACCGAAGTGAGAAAAATTATCACACACAATATTGTGGTAAATTACTTCAACGGCTTCAGCGGATACAAAATATACAAATGGAGAAGACAAGCTAGTTTACTCCCTTCGTAGAGAGAGGGGTTTTTACATCCTCTTATCTCTACCTATTTCAAGAATTCTGGTGCCCAGGTAAAGCTATAGAAGGTGTAAAAGTTTTCAAAAGTACCTTAAAGCAAAAGATAATGATGTTGTTGCTGCAAGCTTTCCCAAAATAGGTACTACTTGGTTGATAGCCCTTACTTTTGCCATTGTGAACCGCCAATATTTCTCTATAGAGAACCAATTGTTCCTTACTTCCAATCCTCATACACTTGTGCCTTACCTTGAGTTTAAGATCTTCTGTGATGACATCCATGACCCAATTCTTCACTTATCCAATATGCTTGAGTCAAGACTTTTTAGTACTCACACTCCTTTCACCGCATTACCTAAATCAATCATTGAATCTAATGCTAAGATAAGATACATTTGTAGGAACTCATTTGACACTTTCATTTTTGCATGGACTTACTTTAACAAAATTAGGTCAATTTCTTTACCAGCATTAGAACTAGAGGAAGCTTTTGAAATGTATTGTAATGGAATTGTTTCCTTTGGTCCTTGGTGAAGTCATATGTTAAGAGTATTGGAAAGAAAGCATGGCTAGACCAAACAAAGTATTGTTTTTAAATTATGAGTTGTCAATTTTTATGTGAAAAACAATGCAGGGTTTTTGGGATTTCCTTTAACTGTTGAGGAAGAAAGTGACGAAGAGATTGTAAGCATAATCAAGCTATGTAGCTTTGAGAAAATGAAAGAGTTGGAAGTAAATATTTCAGGAAAGCTAGAGAAATTCATTGACAATAAGTTCTTTTTTCGAAAGGGTGAAATAGATGATTGGGTAAATTACTTTTCTCCTTCTATGATAAACAAATTGTCCAAAATTGTCGAAGAAAAATTGAGTGGATTAGGTCTGTCGTTTAAGATGTGTTCTTAAAACTCACAAGATCCAAACACATGTTGCTATGTCTTTGGTACAAATGTTGTGGTCAGTTTTTATTTTGCTGAATATAGAGGTTTCTTTCATAATATAATGAAATGTGTCTACCTTTAACCATTCAATCTCAGTTGAATGGAAACTGTATCTTATAATGTTTCAAAGACAAAGTTCTTCCTTTTGATTTTCTTTGATTTAATTTTTCCTTTGTCAGGAAATCTTTTACTGGAATCCGTATACTTCATTCTATAATATATGAAATGATCCATTTATTGTAAAATACACTAGCATGCATAAATTTTCTGAAGAATTTAATATACTAGTTTAATTTAGGCTTAATACCAATTTTGGCCTCTAGTTTCATTAGGTGTGTTTAAAGAAGATTATATTGGTTTCATTGTAAAAATGGTTCAAGTTTGTCCTTTTTGCGTAGGTGTTAAAAACGCAAACAATGTAATGTCCACCCTAGCCAAAAGTGAATGAGTTGTCTAGTTATTGACTGCGTGACAAGCTTAAGTGAATCGCTGACAACGTCAAGTTTTAGGGGTTCTTCGCGAATGAGAAGATGAACTTGCGATTTTAATAATCGATCATTTTGATAACGGTAAATTTTACCATTATCTTTGAACCAATTTTCGTACCAAATCTACCCTTTTGAAGCTTGAAACATGTTTAATCCTCTCTTTTTATCTAAGTTTGTGAATATGTCTAGCTTAAGCTTTATATTTAAGTTTTCATCATTAATTCCTCAAATTTGTAGGCAAATTGTGTGTATTGGAGAAGTACTTTAACTACTAAGAGTGGGAACCAAGTAAAAGATTCAAAAGCAGGAGACTAAAGGAGTAACGAAGGCATCTCGCGCCCGGGCGTGACAAATTGGGCGCCCGGCGCGAGTTTACAGCGAGTCTCACCGAGGACGCTCGTCCAGCACGAGAGGACGCTCGTCCAGCGAAGACGCGCAGAGGACGCTCGTCCAGAGAAGACTCTCAACGGACGCTCGCCCACTCGCACAGAACGCTCGCCAGGATAAGTGGACGCTCGTCCAAGAGTGGACGCACGAGCGGACGCTCGTCCAGGCAGAAATGGACGCTCGTCACAGCCAGGCAGAAGAGAACGCTCGTCCTGGAAGAGGACGCTCGTCCTTCAGAAGAGGACGCTCAGAAGTGGATCCAGCCAGCAGAGAGGACGTTCGTCCTGTGGATATACGAGAGGACGCTCGTCCAGCGAGCTAATAAGAGGACGCTCGTCCAGAGAGAGTTTTGAAGACGCTCGTCCAGAGGGAGAAAAGTGGACGCTCGCCCAGGAGAAGTGGACGCCCGTCCAGAAGAGAACGCGCATGGGACGCTTCATCCAAGTCCAGAGAGTTTCACGCCCGGGCGTGAGAAATGGGGCGCCCGGGCGC
>JAHCHA010013529.1:4605392-4662307 GCA_027742795.1 Vigna hirtella
GCCCTTAAACGTTCGTTGTGGAGGGGGTCGGACGTCTATAATATTATAGACGTCTGTCCCCCCATATCGGACGTTTAAGGACTTACAGAGGGAGTTGAAGAGGTGATTGTTCCAGCCTCTTAGACGTCCGAGGGACGGGACCGGACGTCTATAATATTATAGACGTTCGTCCCCCCACAACGGACGTCTACAGTTTCACTTATTTACGGATATGCCACCGGTCAATTATTTACGTTGGGGCTTTTGTGAAAGAACGTCTATGAGGTGACGTTAAAGGCCAATTCTGCAGTAGTGAATGATGCTTACAAAAAATAATTAACATTTGGTATAGGAATGAAGATAAATAACAAAATCAAATCATAATGTCAAAATCAATCAAAACGGTAATAAGAATTAAAAGTAATAACATGATAATCATGTACTAAATAAATTATAACTTAAATGAAATTACTAATATACTTTTTAAATTTAAGTTTATTTAACAATATTATCGGACAAACGCACTTTTAGAAAAATTAAAAAAGTTATACATTTTTAATCATCAAACAAACTTTTCTTTTCACTTTCTTTACAGAAAACTTTATTTAAATATATGTAGTAAATCTTATTGATTTTCCATTTTAAAACAAAATAGAAAAGTGTTGAACATTGTAATTTTCGTTTGATGATTTTTATATTGTTCATCAATAATTTCATGTTAGTTTTAGAAGTACTATTTTAGAGAGATGATCCAATATACATAAATCCAACTTTATTGTCTCAGTATCCACAATGTATATACCAATCACTGCATTTGTTTAGAAAGTGAGTTTTTAAATCTAACTCAATCTCATAAAATCGGTTTGTAAAATGAGGTTTGTACCTCACTTATATATTATAATTTGGTTTTATCTCTAGTCGATGTGGGACTTCCAACACACCGCCTTCACGCCAAGGTATAAACATCTCGTGTGTGATAGTAGAAATTGGATGGTCCAATAATGGCCCGATAGCGGATGAAATAGAAGAATAGATGTTGGAAGTCCCACATCGACTAAAGATAAGGCCAAATTATAATATATTAGTGAGGTGCAAACCTCACCTTACAAGCCGGTTTTGTGGGGTTGAGTTAGGCTTAAAAACCCACCTTCTAATAAAGTTAGGCTTAAACCCACCTTCTAATATGGTATCAGAAACATAGTTGGAGTCTATCCTAGCGAGTTCTAAGTGGGCATTCTATTATTCTATTCCACCTGCTATCGGGCTGTTATCGGACCACCCAATTTCTACTATCACGCACGAGATGTCTATACCTCGACGTGTTTTATTCTTCTCTTTCACCCGCTATCGGGCCGTTATCGGACCACCCAATTTCTACTATCACGCACGAGATGTGTATACCTCGGCGTGAAGGGGGTGTGTTGGAAGTCTCACATCGACTAGAGATAAGGCCAAATTATAATATATAAGTGAGGTGCAAACCTCACCTTACAAGCCGGTTTTGTGGCCATGGTTAGAGTCTATCCTAGCGAGTTCTAAGTGGACATTCTATTCTTCTATTCCACCTGCTATCAGGCTGTTATCGGACCACTCAATTTCTACTATCACGCACGAGATGTCTATACCTCGGTGTGAATGGGGTGGGTTGGAAGTCCCACATCTACTAGAGATAGGGTCAAATTATAATATATAAGTGAGATGCAAATCTCACCTTACAAGCCAGTTTTATAGGGTTGAATTAGGCTTAAAAACCCACTTTCTAATAACATTTGGTCTCCATCGACTTGAATCAAGATTCTAAACATCTAATAGGGTAAGCCGAAATAGATGTTATTGTTTTCTTTCGTTTCTAATTTGAATTTTTGACTTATTTTGTTTAAATATATTACTTATCAAAATATATATACAATTTATTTAAAACATTTATATAAAAATGCATTAGTTAATAAAAAACTTTTTTATTTCAAATGATAAAATAAATTACTTTTAATAACACAACAAAAGTCACTTCTTATCATAATTAATATAATTGATTCCTTTCAAATTTCATAAAAAAAAATATCAAATACATAAGTCAATGATTTTAAATCTATATAATAAAATAATTACAAATAAAAAAATTTTTAAACATCGACAAAATAATAATTACTAATATGAGATACTAAAACCTTTCACAAAAGCTCTTCGCATTATAAATTAGATATCACATATGTCGTAAACCTCTACCAAAAGATTGTAATAAATATATCTATTTAAATTTAAATTTTTTTGCAAATTAATTAGTCGAAGATAAAATTATCCTTAAATTGAATAGTTTATTTATTTTTTCGTGTATGAAAGAATATAGATACATTATAATGGATAGAAATTTATAACAAAAAAATAAGTGAGAGACAAAATTATTTTAAAGCACTATATTCTAATATATTTAAATGTAATGATTAAATTGAAATCTCGTGCTTTAAAGAATTAAAATCAATGATAATTTCTAAATATTTTTATCTTTAATTCATTGAAACATATTTTGAAAGAAAATTCATTCAAATTGAATGTTGTGTATAATTTCACGTGCATTTTTGTTTTGTTTTGTTTGTTATATAATTTGGTGACAGTGTTATTGTTAGCTTTACAAATAGGCACATGTTCAAAACTTTTGGTTTTCTTGTATAAATCAACGTCACTATTACAAAAATAGGGTATAACGTACCAATGTTAAAAATAATTACTGACATTTTTGTAAATAAATGTAATTATTAGACGTCGTTTAGAATTCTAATTCGACGTCAGTTTGTAATATTGGGTAAATTTTGCGAAAATGTTTGACGTGAAGGTGAAAATGTATTTATGTATGACGTTGAATTCCCTAGAATTAGAACATCGAATGCCCCAACTTTAGACGTTAGTGAATTCAATAAAAATTTGAGCAGGAGATTGAAAATTCATTCACTTTATCTTAGCGCGCGATATCCTCTTCTCTGCTCAAACTTTTCTGTAACGAAGTTTGACGACCATCACATGTAATCTTTCTTTCATTTGTTACAAATACATGTTAATTAACTACTTTAGGTATGATTTTAGTTTCTTTTGATCGATTATTTTCGTGTTCTTATCCTTTATAGGTGCATTCTGCTTTCTCTCTCACTGGTGGCAATACTTTATTTCGACGAATCACTTTTTTTGTTTTCGTTTTGAAGAACTTATTTGTTGAACTTATTTTTTTTAACTTGTTTGTTGTTTTTGTTTGGTTGAACCTGTTTGTTGTTGATTGAACTTGTTTGTTGTTTATTATGGTTTATTATTATTATTTGTTATGGTTTGTTGTTGATACTACACTAAAGTTCATAATTCATATTTTATAAAATATTAAAAACTAAAATTTACTATTTTCCTATTTTTCAGGTCTCGAGTAGTAAGAAGGATATTTTTCAGGTCTCGAGTGGTAAAAAGGATCACAGTCAATTAAAAAAACAAAAAAATATTAATGTTAAATACTAACAAAATTTGACATTAATTTAATTAACGTCAAATTATTGTATATTAGACGTTAATATACAGTGTTTGTGTTCTAGTCCTTTTTTATCCTTCCGGAAGCACCTATTGTTAACTTTCGATATTCATGAACTTCTGCTTTTCCTTTCAGCTTATCTGGTCTCGTGATTTCTCTGACAAGATTGTCCCTCTGTCCATTATAAGTGAGCCCGTCACAGGAGATAATTGCAAAAATTATTTGTCTAGATAATACATGAAAATAAGATTTTTCAGTGTGTGGTTGCTCTCGTATAATTATTAAAAATTTATTCAAGAGTAACTTTGAATTTAAATTTAATTCATTCTTTAGTTTATACAGTGAGAACTATTTTTATATATAGAATGCAAATTGATCTAATTCATAGTTAATGCTGATAATTATTTTGATATTTTTAGATAATTAATCAGAAAATATATCAGTCAATGTTTCTTAACAGAGTTAGAATTTATTATAAAGTGTTTTGTATAATTTTAATCAGAATGCAATACACTTGGCAAATAATTCAATATTTCATTCTAGAGCAAAATACATTGTTTTCTGTTATCATTTCATTCAATCTTTGTTTGAGGATGAAAACTAATATTGAGAAAATTTCCAAGAATTAAGAACCCAAGACATTTTAACAAAAATTAGTAACTAATGACAAATTGAAGTGGTGCTCAACTTCAATTAGTCTGCTAGAATAACATACAAAATAATGTTGCATTGATTAAGTTGTGAAATTAGTCTTCAAATGAAAGACTGTTGAAATTGATCAAACAAAGCTTGAGGAGTGTATTTTATTTTTTTAAGAGAGATAAAAATCAACAAATTAATAGAATACTTAAATATAGAAAATGAAATGTGAGGATTATATACATTTGCCAAATGTATAAATATCTTTGCGCAAAAGTTTTTTATACATCTCAACGTTCGAGAAAGGAGAAATGAGAAAAAAATAATATTTTATTTTTCTACATTTGTTTAAGTTGAGTTGAATGTTTTGTAAATATTTATTTTATACTTTTATCTTCCAAATAAAAGGTCTGCATTAACTCAAAGATATAAACGAAATTGACTAAATTTGGTTATTAATTAATTTTGTGTGTAATTATTTTATATTTATATTATTTTATAAAAAATGAGATTTCGTATTGATACTAATATGTATAACTATTGATACTAATATGTATAACTAATGCCCTTTTCAATAGTGCAACGCCCAGTATCATATAGTTTATTTAATTTGGTTCATATATTATTAAAAACTTCAAAAAAAGTCCCTTACTTTATATATCAACATAAATTTGATTGTGTTAAATTGCTCAATATCAACATTTGTATGAGAAAACAAAATTAATACTAAACAAAAAATAATTGAAACTTCTTTTTTTATTATAGATGCATGAGACATCGAATGCCAAACATTGTTGAATTTCGTAAAACAAAGAAGCCATTAGAAGATAAAAGCTTAAGAAAAAATAAAGATAATCATAAAACTAAAGTACAATTTGCCATCAAGTCTTAATTTCTAGTAATGAAGGTAGCCACCACATTGTCTTTTATAGACCTTTTACACTCTTTATTCCAAAAAAATATACAGCAATATTTGTGCCAAAACATTTGGATAAACTTATCTAGTAATGTGAAGAGAAAAAAAAATAATAAGAAGAAAGTTCTATAAACTAAAATTAACTTAAGCATAACTTTAGTCGTGAAAAGCATTCGTATAAATTGTTCTAGAAAGATGATTTAAAACTTTGCAAAAGTAATTTTAGTTTATGATTTTTTTTCCAAACCATTTATTTAAATAAACAACTATGTCTAAACATCATTGACTAAGTACTATTATTAAGATCACACAATCTAAACGATAGATCCGACCCACTTAATTTTTCCTCTATAATTTTGGATAATTTTTCAACCATTGGAGGAGAAAAATAATTTACCCAATCTCCTATTTCTGCCTTCCGAAAGAAATACTTATTCTCAACTATCCTTCCTTTGCCCATGGTTCCACATTTATTTACCATCAATTCCTTCATATGTTCAAAGCTACACAACTTAATTATATTTTCAATCACTCCATTACTTTCCTCTTCTTTAGTGAAAGGATACCCCAAGAATTCTGCAATTTTTTTAACATTAAAGACAACATCTTCTTTAACATCTTCGTACTTCAAGAACAAAACCTTATCTGGTCTTGCAATGCTCTCTCTCCAATAGCCAAGTATATGGTTCCATGATGGACCAAATCCAATTATCCCTTTGCAGTACCTTTCAAAAGCTTCCTCTAGAGGTAATGCAGGCAAAAACTCAGGCATAATTCTGTTGACAAAAACCCAGGTAGATATGAAAGTGTCAAATAGGTTCCTACAAATGTAAATGATCTTAGTGTTTGTCTCTTTGATTGATTTGGCCAATGAAGCAAATGGAACATGGGTTCCAAAAAGTCTTGGCTCTGGCATTTTGGGTAGCTCATGAACTTGCCAATTAGTTTCATCATAAATGACAAATTCAAATGGAGGCACAAGTTCATGGGGATTGAAAACAAGTAGTGGATGGTTCTCTGAGATAGGAAAATGTTGTCGTTTGACAATGGCAAAGGTTAGGGCTTTCAACCAAGTGGTTCCTGATTTTGGAACACTAGCAACAACAATATCATTGTCTTTAGCTTGGAAGTGATTTTGAAAAGTGTTTATGGCTTGGATTTCACTTGATGAATACCAAAATCCTTGGAATAAATAGAGATAAGGTGTTATCCAACCCTTCTCTCTAGGAAGGGAGACAATTAACTCCTTACAATCTTGGCATCGTTTGTTTTCTTCACTTACTTCTTTCTCTTCCATTGATTGGTTTTTTGTGAAATCTTAGAGATTTGTTGGAGACATAGAAAGTGGTAATGGTAGCTTGCTTTTATAGATATTGGTGACAAATGATTTAATATAAATTAGTTCAAGTGGGAAAGAATCTTACTAATGATTTAATATTGGTTTTCTATACCTTTAAGCAAATGGTTATAGTAATTTTAAGAGATATTTTTTTATATTGAAATGGTCATTTAGTTTATTAATTTTTTAATAAAAAGTTTTATTTATTTTAATTTTTAGCTATATCATTAGGGCAATGGACATCATAACAAATGTTATATAAACATATGATATTTGTCAAATATCAGCACTGACAATGACACGATGAGAACAAGCAAAGCAACGGAGGTTGTTTGCTCTTTTTTGGTAATATTTTTATGTTTGATTTAGTTAAAAGATATAAAGTTATTGAATTTTATGATAATTATTAAAAAAGTATTTTGAATAATTTATAACTAAGAAAATATTTACAATTAGTCGTTTTTGAAAATTTAAATCTTTTATAATTTTTTGTTATGTTCGTATACTTAGTAAGATACATTTATAACTCAAGATATTTCAGAACCTTTTGTTAAAGAAATATGATTTATCTAGATCTACAGACTTTATAATCATTCATAATAAATATGATTTATTCATAGAGAAACTTTTAAGCACTTTCATATGAAAGTCTCTTAATATTATCTTATTCAATATATAATTTGTTGAAATGTCATAATTGTTAACAGTTTAGGTACGACAAATTCTTTTGGAATCAAGTCTATAATATGTCATGAGAATCGTTTGGAAATTTCACTTCCTCAATTGAATCTTTTGGAATTTTCAGCTTAATTATTGGATTTTCTTATTTGTTTACCTCAATTTCTCATTGAGGATTATCTTTGGAACTAATACGTTTACTACATTTCAAGAGCAATTAAGATTCATTAGCTATATTATATTGTCCAATACAGACACTAATTTTAATTAAAATATTAATATTGGTAAATGTGACAGTTATTTTTAGTGTCATTAAATTCCATACTTGATTGACTAATATTTGTAAGTAAAAAAAATTTTAATTGACAATCTTTTATAAAAGAATTAAGATGAGTTAACGATGATTCATTCCAATCAATATTTTTTTAACTGTTTCCCTTCCACTAATTTTGAGAGAAAATTTATTCATCAAACGACAATTAGAAAGAAATAAATGAATTATATGTAAATTGGATTGAAACAGTAAGAGAATTTTGAAAATGTTTGAATCTAAACTACTTCTACGAAAGCTTTGTAAAAATACAAGAGAGTAGAAAGAAAATATAATTTTAAGAAGCAATTTCAAAATCCAAAATATGAAAATTCTCTAAAAATCTTCTAAAGTAATTATAGTAATCAATATAAAATCTCAATTAATTTGTTAATATTCTCACTTTTAACCAAAATAAATTCCTAATTAAAAACAAGAATTTTATAAATCAATCCTAATAAATTTAATCAAAAGTACATTTTTAATTAAATATTACTATGTGTAATCATATTTATTTTGCTACCTCATATATAAAGTAAAAAACTAATTAATCAAAGTATTTTCTTTTATTAATTCTGGTTAAAGTTTATCAAAGTACATTTTCAATTATTGACCAAAATTCATTCAATCACATTAAAGTTTCTAACTTTAATCAAAGTAAATTCTCAATTAAAATTAAAAACTCTTCAACTCTTGTACTCGTATGATTGGTATGTTATGTAGATTTAACATCATACTAACTAGTTGTAATGTAAAAACTTGATAAAAAGTAAAAGACATACATAAAAACAAATTCCAGTAAGAATCAATCTTAAAAACTTAACACTCTATAGAATATGAAAATAACATCAAATTAAAATAAGAAAGGATGAAAAACATAAGAAAAGAGAGAGGATGAAATTAGAAACCCTTATTTATATATGAGTGCTTGCAAGAGGATCCGTTGACCCAAACATGAAAACATGCAAACCACAATCTCAAATATTGGAATAATGCATATAAGAGAATTTTAATTTATATATATATATATATATATATATATATATATATATACACACAAGTTTTCATATAAGAACTGAGTGAAAGTTCACTCAAGTTCGAGCTTTATATGATCAAATACATTTTTCCAGCATAATTTCACTTTAGCTTTGTTTGTTTGGAAGGAAATATTGTTTGTAAAGAAGAAAAGGCGCATATGCTAGTCGTTTATTTCTGTTGTTGATGTGAAGCGATTTGTGACGATGGAAAATTGGGACGGTGGTGTGAGACCCGCACTAATGAGTAAAAAGGCGAAAGAAAGCCAAATCTACCCAATTTATTCTACCTTTTCGCCCTTGCTTTAATTCACTGTGTACAATTCTCTACACACATGCAGGATCAGTTTCACGTTGTGTCCACGTAGGCGAGGAGAATCGATTCTCAAGTGGATAGAGTCAATTCTTTGGTGGGAAATTATAAGGCTAACATTCCTGGGACACTGTTAATGATCCCAATACTCTTCAACCTCTTTACCCTAGTGGTGCCAAAGGGTCCATCATACCCACAAGAACTCACTACAACCTTAGCCTCCATCATGTTAGGGTCCATGCAATGCAAGACTGCATATCGTGGTCAGCGCCCAGTTCATGACCACCCCTGTGACCTATTGAACAAACAGATGTGGGAAAACAAAAGAAAGGAATCATTGGGTTTTTTTTTTTTACTGAAATAAGTAGAAAGGGTTTCAAAATTATGTATTTAGACAAAAAAAAATTCTTACGTGCAAGTCGTGAGAGGTCAGGACTTTAAATGAAGAAGTTGTGTCTCCGTGCACGACTTTAGTCTAACATTTGATAAAAGGTGAAGTCGTGTATTTCCAAATATTTTTAGGTTCTGATAATCGATTACACAGTATCAAAGTCGTGTAGGGGAAGTACTTGTAATCGTTACATCCTTGTTGTAATCGATTATGTTAAGTGAAAATAGAGAAAAACTCTCTGATAATCAATTATAACTCTCTTGTAATCGATTACAAGAAGTTTAAATCAAAATAAACTTTTTGATAATTGTTTACCAGAGTTTTGTAATAACAAAAAGCATGTAATAATTAATTACAGGTATCTAGTAATCGATTACCAGAAACTTTGAGTATTAAAACAAAGAGTTTTTTTTATTCTTCACCATCTATGAAATATGGAATGATTTTGATACAACCATTTAATTGAAGGAGATGAATTCCATGTGAATGATCATTTGTCTGATATATTAATCAATATATGCAATGATACATACAACATACTATCCGCTATACATAATACCCCAATAAAATCATTATAAGAGATTATGTAAGTTCATTTTATAATACATTTTAAATGCTAATAAGTGACTTTCAAATTAAATGAACCATTACGTTTCCAACCATATGAGACACTACAGAAGCCTTAACATCAACAACCTCCTCTATAATGTAATCATATTAAATCTTCTTTTGGTGTTGCTCAACCGTTTTAACAATAATATGGTGCTCAGTTTGACAATTTAGCATGCCAGTTGCACCATCATCACAATCATCTACCGAACATAAAGGTATTAGAAAACAACGAAAAA
This sequence comes from Vigna hirtella, assembly GCA_027742795.1. Taxonomy (NCBI): domain Eukaryota; kingdom Viridiplantae; phylum Streptophyta; class Magnoliopsida; order Fabales; family Fabaceae; genus Vigna; species Vigna hirtella. The sequence continues at coordinate 4,615,345 of JAHCHA010013529.1, forward strand.
TGCCAGTAGTAATTCAGACAAATAAATATTTATATTAGAACCACTATTTGATAATGTATTTTCATTTCAAATATTTAATTTTAATTATTTTTAATTTTGCTCAAGTTCTTCTTAATATAAATCACTATACTTTATAATTTTTGCCATGTATTCAATTAATTAAATTAATTTTAAACATTAAATTAATTAAATAAATAAAAAAAATAGTAAATATCATTAAAACATAATATAATAATATAAAAAATCTCTTTACCCTAAAACGACATCCACGTAATGTTTTTAATTGAAGTCTTCATTGACGACTTTTCTTAAAAAAAAAAAAACTAAAGTCGACTTTAACTATAATATAAAAAAAGAAAATTGTTTTTAACAGAAGTTTTCATCTATATAACAACTATTTTAAAAAAATCTAGCTACAATCTACCTAGCTCATAGGACATCAGACAAGATAAATCTGACTTAATTAGGTTAAATTGTTTTAGGTGATACGGCTTTACCTTTTTAATTTCATACTGTCAAACACGACTTTACCTCATTATATATGCAATATTTTAAAATTTCAACACCATTACATAAATATAAAAATAAATTAAACCACATTTAATAAATTAACTCACTGTCCCTTCTGGAATTATTAATATATTACATTTATATACTTAAAATAACATTAACAAATATTACATAAACCTTAAACAGTACTTGTTTTTATTAAATAATGGCTTATTTATTACAAGGTTTCTGATCAATGTAAAAAGTTGTGCAAGAAATTATTAAGCGTGTACTAAAATTAAAATATTTTTTTTTTCCTTTTTCACCTTAGGTAGACGAGAAAGAAAGTCTAATATACAATAGTGGGAAATTCTTAATGCAGAACTGGAGAGTAAAGGAAAAGAAATTGGAAGCAAGATAAACATCGTTCTTTTATTTATCAAAAGCATAAAAACACATCCTTATTCAGAAAAAGCAAAGATCACAACATCAATCTGTTCCACACAGAACAACATTTTGGTTCTTATGTAATCACATATTGCATTGGAATTTAGGAATGCAGTTTAAATGATAAACCTGATCCGCTTAATTTTTCTTCAATGATTTTGGATAACTTTTCTATCATAGAGGGAGAAAAGTAATTTATCCAATCTCCTATCTTACCCTTCCGAAAGAAGTTTTTCTTCTCTGCAATATTGTCTATTTCTCCTGATTGATTCACTTCCAAATCCTTCATATTCTCAAATCTGCATAGATTGATTATGTTTTCAATCACTGCTGTACTCTCTCCTTGAGTTATAGGAGTGTCCAAGAACTCTACCATTCTTTTCACATGAAATACTGCATCCTCTTTGAGATCTTCATACTTTAAGAACAAAACTTTGTTTGGTCTAGTTATGCTCTCGTTCCAGTAACCTAACATATGACTCCACCATGGACCAAACCCCATTATCCCATTGCAATAATTTTCAAATGCTTCCTCGAATGTTAATGCAGGTGAAGACACTGACTCTCTTTTAGTAAAGAATTCCCATGCTGAAACAAAAGTATCAAATGGATTTCTACATATATAAATGATCTTGCAATTGGATTTTGTGATTGACTTAGGTAATGAAGGAAATGGTAAGTGAGTAGCAAGAAGTCTTGGCTCAGTCATGTTGGAGAGGGAAAGAATCTGGTCATCCAAATCATGAGACAAGATGAATTCAGGGAAAGACACAAGTTCATGAGGATTGGAAGACAGTAATGGATGGTGCTCGAAAGAGGAAAAACGTTGATGGTTTATAATGACAAAAGTAAGGGCTTTCAACCAGGTGGTACCTGATTTTGGAAAGCTGGCAACAAAAACATCACTGTCCTTTGCATGAAAATGTTTTTGAAAGTTGTTCACTCCTGGAAAATAAAATGATGGACACCAAAAATCTTGAAATAGATGGAGATAGGGAGCTGCACCCAAACCCCTCTCCTTCGGAAGGGAGAGCAATAGCTCATTTTCTTCATTTGCTTGCTTGTCACTTGCCATAGCCATTGGAGTAGGTAGAATATGAAAGGTGACTTATGAGTAGAATTGGATGAAAACATAGATTAGCATGAGATAGCTTTTATAGCATGATTAAATGTGTATATGTGTGGTTCAAGTTCATTAAATGTTTGTGTGCAACATGCATATATTTGTTTTGACAAGTGTAGACAATGATAAGCATGCAGTGGCACAGACGCTGCCTTTTTGGTAACACAAACCTGATTGAGTTTTGAAATACTAAAGTTATCTGCACAAGTTGTAATGCGGTGGGTCAGACACTCCTTTTTGGTAAGACAAAGCTGTTTTAGTTTTGAAGAATTTTTTTTCCATTCCTAATTTTTTTTGTTTAGCATAGTATATTTTGTATTTGTTGAAAAAATATAGATTTGAATTTGGTCATGAAAAACTGAATTATATATATATATATATATATATATATATAATGAATAAGTGGAGGAAAAAAATTATTTAGAAAAGTAGTAATAGTATTAAATGAAATAAGTAGTGGAAAGAAAGAATTTTCAGAGCCATAATATTTTATGTACTATTTTTTAGCAAAATAAAGTTATAATTTTAATAAATTATTGAAGTATAAAATATAAGTGATATGTATGTGTTAAAGAAGTGTAAATGTACCAATATTTAAGAAAAAAGTTATCATGGTGTGGGGATTTCTAATTAAAGATAAGAATAATTTTAATCTCTTTAATGAACTGAATAGTTTGTAATTCATTATAAAACTTTTAGAAATAATCGACAAATCTTATTGTAGAAATTTTTTTTATCGATAATGTTAAATTATAAGCAAAATTTATTATGAATTTTAAAATTTTAATTTGTAATAAACTTTATCATGATCAATAGATTTCTTATATTGACAAAAACATTTATTAGTAATATATATTTTGTTTATTAAGAAATTTGTTTTTATCTTTTTGTCGATAATTAAAATTTTAAAATTTAATGATAAAATCAATTAATAATTTAAAATACTTATAAAATGATGTTGGTATTTTTAATTATGTATTTTAAATTATTAATTATTGATATTTTGATGTTAATTAATTAATTTATTTATATGAATTTAATTTGTAAAAAGAATTTTAATTATAGAAAATATTTATCATAAATTTATTTTCTTTCATTCTATATTATTTATTTTATCATTAACTATTGCTATTTTTTTACTTGTTCAATTGTTGGATTAATTAATTAATTTAAATTTTATTGAATTATCAAAAAAACATTTAATCAAAATTTCTATTTTTGTGATATAATATTTTTTACTATTAATTATTGATATTTTATTATTCTTTTAATTTATGTGTTAATTAATTCATTCATTTAAATTTTAGTCGTAAAAGTAATTTTAATCATAAGAAATCATTTATCACATCTTTAATTATAGTACAATATTTTTTATATCTTTAATTATTGATATTTTATTATGTTAACTTGTTCACTCATTTAAATTTTATATGTATAAGTAATTTTAATTATAGGAAAATATTTATCATAAAGTTATTTTCTTTTATACTAATTTTTTCCCATTAATTATAATTTTTTTACTCTTTTAATTTTTGGGTTAATTAATTAAATAATTCATCCAAATTTTAATTATAAATATAATATTAATCATAGGAAAACATTTATCGCAAATATTTTTATAGTATAATATTTTCTCACCACTAATTATCAATATTTTATTATTTTTTTAATTTTTTACTAATTAATTTATATATTTATTTAAATTTTAGGAAACGTTTATCTCAAATTTTACTTTTATAATAGTATAAGATTTTTTTTACCATTAATTATTTGATATTTTTGAATATACGAAAAAAGGGATTAATTTTCCTTGTGAATATACACATAGACCCTCTGTTTATAATAGAATAATTATGCGCTAAGCCCAAAATACAAATAAAAAATAATAACAAACTAACTAAAAATAAATATAAAGATATGATAAAGATAATATATCTAATACTTTCCCTCAAGTTTGTACATATAAATCGTATGTATCAAACTTATTACTGATACAGTCCATAAAGACATAGTGAAAATATTTGTTTCTGCACTCGAGTGATATTAAATTATTAACGATTTGTGAATACGACATAAAAGACGAAATATTGACCCTAGAAGACTTCCCTTAAGCAACAAATCTGGGAGGATGCTCCATGTAAATGTCTTCTTGCAAATCATCGTTAAGGAATACATGGTTGACATCTAGTAGATAAAGAGATCATTGTTGAAGAACCACCACGACTATAAATAAACTAACAAAAATCATCTTTGCAATAAGAGAAAAAACATATATAAACAAGTCAAACACAATGGTGACAGAAGGGAAGTCAAAAAGCCAATGGCGGAAGAAGTAATTGATGATAAAGTGATAAAAACCTTCAAAAATCCAAGATTCTCTCATCAAAGCACTTGAAAAAGAAAAAAGAGCAAACTCGATGCTCTAAATAGCTACGTGAGAGGAGATGAGACATGCGACCTCACACGATGAACCTATTAGGAATCAAGATTGATTCCTTACTGTCAAAGAAGACAGTAATTTTGTATTTAATGTTTTCTGTTATGATTTAAGGTTGTTGGTTTTTAGACTTTAATGGTTTTGTTAACAGAGCTCTATAAATAGAGCTCTTCTTCTTTGTTCAGAGTAAGAATGAGAATACATTTTTACAGTATCAATATATCACACAAGATTATAAAACAAGCAAAGAGAACGTTTTTCTTACCTCTCGAGTTGTGCTCTTTATTTTTCTCTTCTCCGTCGTCGTCAACCGCCGTCTCCTCCGCCGCAGATTTGCTCTGAAGACGCCGGAGCTTCATCGCCTGGAGAGCCTTCTCTTTTGCTCCATTCTCTCTCACCTCACGCATTTCTCACACTGCTGGCGTGGCTAGAATACTAGCCTTACGTTTACTGCGTATAAGCCATCATGGGCTGGGCCGTTTGTATGCATATACAGTGCTGGGCCAATCCTAAGATGGTATCAGAGCAGGTCTAGTGCCTGCTCTGTTTCCGTTGCCTCTGATTCATTTCTTGGTATCTTCTTGGGCAGTTTCTTGCATTCCTGCCCTACGGAACAAACAGATCAGTCTTATAACCCATCCAGCCCTTACTACCTACATCCAGGTGAGAACCCGGGCCTCACCCTCATTACACAAACTCTAAATGAGAACAATTACTCCTCATGGAGCAGAAGTATGAGAAGAGCCTTACTCTCCAAGAATAAGACCAAATTCATTGATGGGTCCATAAAGAAACCCCTGAAAACAGATGCACTGTTTGATGCATGGGAAAGATGTAATGTGATGATACTTTCTTGGATAACCAAGACTCTCTCTCCACAGATTGCTGAAAGCATCATATACATTGAAGAGGCCAAGGAACTGTGGGATGAACTGAAAGAACGATTCTCCAAAGGAGATTATTTCAAGATCTCAGACTTACTGCAGGACATACACTCTATCAAACAGGGAGAGAGAGGAGTAAGTCAGTTTTTCACTGATCTGAAAATTCTATGGGAGGAGTTGGAGTTTCTAAGACCCATCCCTACTTGCACATGTAAAGTTCAGTGCAGCTGTGATCTCTCTAAAATCTCCTTAAAGTACAGGGAAATGGAACATGTGATATGCTTCTTGAAAGGGCTAAATGACTCCTACAACACTGTCAGGACACAAATTCTTTTGATGGATCCCCTACCTAATGTCAATCGAGTCTTTTCTCTCATTATGCAACAAGAGAGACAAGAGAAACATAGCTCTCCCGAGGTCAAGGTTCTAGCCAATGCTAGTGATAAAAACAACCAATGGAAGGGCCAGGGAAGAGGCTCTGGTTTTCGTGCCCAAGGGAGAGGAAGGGGTAGAAATCCTAACTATGGAAAGCAATGCTCCTTTTGCAACAAGATGAACCACACTGTGGATGAGTGTTACTCTAAGCACGGATACCCTCCTTGGTATAAGAAAGGTGACAACAATCAAGACAAGAGGACTGATTGGGGCACTGCAAATGCCTGCCAAACCAGCATTGAGACAGAAGGGGTTCAGAGCACACAACAGACCAATAATGGGAATATTTTCAACTCATTCACTGCCGAGCAGATGCAAAAGCTCCTCAGGATGATGGACAGGATTGATGAACCTCCTCACAAAGTCAATCAAGTCCAAAGGGGGGACACTGAACATAAACAAGGTAATTTTTCATGGATAATAGACACTGGTGCCACAGATCATGTGACACATGATAGGGCAAATTTTGTAACTTTTTATAAAATTAAACCTATTTCTGTGAAACTGCCAAACAATACAGTTCTAACTGCTGAACATGCTGGAACTGTATGTTTTTCAAAGGATTTTGTCATTTTTAATGTCCTCTATATCCCTGAATTTTGTTTTAATCTAATCTCTGTTCAAAGCCTCATTAAAGACCTGGACTATAGTCTAACCTTTTCCTCTAAGACTTGTCAGATAAAGGAGAATCATACATTGAAGATGATTGGATGTGCTAATTCTTGGAAGGGCCTCTATTACCTACAAGCTCTTCCTAAATCCGATCAAAGATATACTGCTAAGACTGTTTTTTTCTTTAAGAACCTTAATGTAAACCTGTGGCACTGTAGATTGGGCCATCCAGGAGACAAGGTTATGAAACATATATGTGACATTTTTCCCTATGTTAAGGCTGACACTAATACTGTTTGTGACACTTGCCACTATGCTAAGCAACGAAAGTTACCCTTCCTTAAAAGTGTTTCTGCTACTACTGATTGCTTTGAAATTGTGCATTGTGATATATGGGGTCCCCTTAATACTATCTCTGTCCATGGTCATAAGTACTTTTTAACCATAGTAGATGATTACAGTAGGCATACATGGGTTTTTCTTATGAACAATAAGGGTCAAACTAGAGAACTGTTGCAAAATTTTGTTATTAAAATCAAAAACCAGTTTAACAAACTAATTAAAACTGTAAGATCTGATAATGGCCCTGAATTTAATTGTGTGAATTTTTATAATGTGCATGGAATTAACCACCAAAGAAGTTGTGTTGAAACCCCGGAACAGAACTCTGTTGTTGAAAGGAAGCACCAACATATTTTGAATGTGACCCGTGGTCTCCTCTTTCAAGCCAGTATTCCTAATGCTTATTGGTCTTATGCTGTTGGCCATACTGTTTATCTGATAAACAGATTGCCTACTGCCATTCTTAACCACAAAACACCTCATGAAATTCTCTACAAATTACCTCCCACCTTTTTAGATCTCAAAACCTTTGGTTGTTTATGTTTTGCCTCAACTCTAGAGAATAACAGAAGCAAGCTTGACCCTAGAGCTAGGAAAGGAATTTTTCTAGGATACAAATATGGTGTGAAAGGATACATTGTGCTTGACGTACATAGTAAGGAACTGTTTATCAGCAGAAATGTCATTTTTCATGAGGACATTTTCCCTTACAAAGAACCACAGGGTAGCAGAGCCCACTGTGATGTTGAGAAGGACAAAGCCGATACCCTGACTGACCTCCTACAAGATCAGTACCCTACCAGTAATGACAACCATGATGAGCTCGACAATACTGACCAAACAGCAGTAGGGCAGCCAGGAGAACAGCCCTCAAATAATGAAGAGAACAGTGTTGGCACCAGCAGTAGCCCCAACAGCCAGAGACATAGAAGGTCTGACAGACCCAGAAGGACTCCTACATACTTGAAAGATTACGTCCACCAGGTGAATCAATCCTCAACTACTAAAAATGGTCTGAAAACTCCCTATCCCATCTCTGATTTGTTATGCTGTGATAACCTTTCAGAAAAACATTTAAAATACACTATGACTGTCACCGGGAACAAGGAACCCAGATCTTACAGTGAAGCAAAAGGGATGACTGAATGGGTGGAGGCCATGCAGAGAGAAATCCAAGCTCTACAGGACAATAACACATGGGTTTTGACACCACTACCTCCAGGGAAGACCGCAATAGGATGCAAATGGGTATATAAAACCAAATACAAGGCCGATGGTAGCATTGAAAGGTACAAAGCCCGTTTAGTGGCAAAGGGTTATACACAGCAAGAGGGCATAGACTATCTAGACACCTTCTCCCCTGTGGCTAAACTTACCACAGTCAGATTACTTATTGCCCTAGTTGCTTCTAACAACTGGTTTCTACACCAACTGGATGTTGACAATGCTTTCCTACACGGAGACCTCAATGAAGAGGTCTACATGGAACCACCCCCAGGTCTGGATGCGTGTAATAAAGGACAGGTTTGCAAGTTGACAAAGTCCTTGTATGGCTTAAAACAAGCCAGTAGGCAGTGGTTTGAAAAGCTCTCTTCCTTTCTAATAACTGCTAATTTTATCCAGTCTAAATCTGACCACTCTTTGTTTATTAAAAAGACACCTACAAGTTTTACTGCTCTACTTGTGTATGTGGATGATATTGTGTTGACAGGGGACTCTATGATGGAGATCAACTGCATAAAGGAACTATTCCACAATAGGTTTCGAATAAAGAACCTAGGAGAACTCAAATACTTCTTAGGGCTGGAAGTGGCCAGATCTAGAAAGGGTATCCACCTATGCCAAAGAAAATATTCCTTAGACATACTAGAAGAAACGGGAATGTTGGGGTGCAAGCCTTCGTTCACTCCCTTCCTGAGTGACACAAGCACCTTGTACAAATTGGACAGCTACCTGGATGACCCAGGTCCTTACAGGAGGCTAATAGGGAAGTTACTTTACCTCACAAATACAAGACCTGACTTATGTTTTACAGTCAATTTACTTAGCCAATTTGTTCAATCACCTATTGATTATCACTACCGGGCCATTCAACATATTCTCAGGTACATCAAATCCAAGCCCTCTAAGGGATTGTATTTCCCAGCTGACTCCCCTATGCAACTAAAGGCCTTTAGTGACTCTGACTGGGCAACATGTCCCAACACTAGAAGATCCACAACAGGGTTCTGTATCTTCCTAGGATCTTCACTCATCTCTTGGAAATCTAAGAAGCAGAAGACTATCTCCAGATCCTCCACTGAAGCCGAGTATAGGGCTCTTGCAGCCACTGTATGTGAGATACAGTGGCTCAGTTATCTACTTCAAGACATTCAAATAGAAGAGTCAGGAACGCCTGCCTTGTATTGCGACAACAAGTCTGCAAGGCATATAGCTCACAACCAGAGCTTTCATGAACGGACTAAGCATATCGAGCTCGACTGCCATGTCGTCCGTGAGAAAGTTCAAGAACATCTACTCAATCTTCTACCCGTACGCTCCGACCAGCAGTTGGCTGGCATCTTCACAAAGTTCCCTCATCGCGTCAGATTTAGGTCAACTGTTCCCAAGCTTGGACTGACGACCATCCATCGTCCAGCTTGAGGGGAGGCTATTAGGAATCAAGATTGATTCCTTACTGTCAAAGAAGACAATAATTTTGTATTTAATGTTTTCTGTTATGATTTAAGGTTGTTGGTTTTTAGACTTTAATGGTTTTGTTAACAGAGCTCTATAAATAGAGCTCTTCTTCTTTGTTCAAAGTAAGAATGAGAATACATTTTTACAGTATCAATATATCACACAAGATTATAAAACAAGCAAAGAGAACGTTTTTCTTACCTCTCGAGTTGTGCTCTTTATTTTTCTCTTCTCCGTCGTCGTCAGCCGCCGTCTCCTCCGCCGCAGATTTGCTCTGAAGACGCCAGAGCTTCATCGCCTGGAGAGCCCTCTCTTTTACTCCATTCTCTCTCACCTCACGCATTTCTCACACTGCTGGCGTGGCTAGAATACTAGCCTTACGTTTACTGCGTATAAGCCATCATGGGCTGGGCCGTTTGTATACATATACAGTGCTGGGCCAATCCTAAAACAAAAAGAGAAAAAAGAGCGACATTGACACTCTGAATCATTACGAGACATGTCACCATGCATGAGAGAAAAGGAAACAAATCCACAACTTCAAAAGATGCTATGAACGCATAAGAGCTCCGATGAAGGTGTTTGATGGCACAGTGGTCACCTGACCGAGAAGATCAAAATTGTATGATCATCGGTCAAAACTAGAACTCTGGTAATGGTAGCATAGACGATGACACCACTGACAACGGTAGATGGTGCCGCCATAAGCAACGACGGGTGTAGTGGTAGAGGCAATAATTTTTTTTCTCTAAAGAACCTGACTCTAATACTATGTTGAATATAGGAAAAATCTATGTATGGGATTAATCTCCTTTGTATTGAATATAGGTTCTCTCTTTATATAAATAAAAAATAATAACAAATTAACTAAAGATAAAAAAATAAAGATAATATATCTAACCGATATTTTATTACTCTTTTAATTTTTGTGCTAATTCATTAATTCATTTAAAATTTATTTGTAAAAGTAATTTTAATTATAGGAAAGTATTTATCATTAATTTCTTTCTTTTATACTATATTATTTTTTTACCATTAATTATTGATATTTTTTTTATTTTTTTGTTTTTGAGTTAAACTATTAATTAATACAATTAAAATTTAATAATAAAATTAATTTTAATTATAAAAAAACATTTATCCTAAATTTTCTTTTTTATAATATAATATTTTCTCACCATTAATTATTGGTATTTTCTTACTTGTTTACTTTTTGTGTTAACTAATTAATTAATTTATTTAAATTTTATTGATAAAAATAATTTTAATTATAGGAAAATATTTATCTTAAATTTTATTTTTATTATTGTATAAGATTTTTTTCACCCTTAATTATTGATGATTTATTAGTCTTTTAATTTTTGTGTTGATTAATTAATTCACTCATTTAGATTTTATTTGTAAAAGTAATTTTAATTATAGGAAAATATTTATCATAAATTTATTTTGTTTTATACTATAATTTCTTACCATTAATTATTTATATTTGTTTACTCTTTAATTTTTTTCTTAATTAATTAATTTAAATTTTATTGGTAAAAATAATTTTAATTATAGAAAAACATAGTACTGTCAAAACGAGTTGGAACCCATAAGTCAACCCGGCCTACCATTGGTTTAGACCGGGTTAGGTTGAACAAAAAAATTGAAATTTCAATACAGGTCAATTTTGAACTCGACTCACTCGGTTTGAACCCGTGATAAGTCAGGTTGACTCACCAATCCACCTAATTTTTTTAATAAATAATTTTTTTTGATAACATAGGTTGACTCATTTAAATTTGTTGAACTTGTTCTTTCTTTATGGACCTTATTCATACATTTTTCATAACATACGGACCTAATGTATTCATTTTTAAAATCGGATACTAAACAGAAATTCACCTCTTAACATGAGGATGAAGTAAGCATTTAAGCCAATAAAATATGGAAATGGAGGCTTGTGTGAAATTTTTTTTGTATGGAATAATTAGGCAACATGAAAAATTCACAAATTTAGTAACTCAATTTTTATGTAGAAACAAATTTGAATCATTATGAAGCCATTAAAAATTTTGACGAAGTGATTTTGTGATATTTGTTTGTTAAAAAAAGATTTAAAGATTCATTCCTTTGAGAAAAAGATTTGAAGAGCGATTATTTTTATAAAACACCAATTCCCCCCCCCCTCCGCGCTCTTGGTGTTGAAAAACAAAGCTCGTCATTTCTAATAAAAAATATTTTGCTCGATCTTTAACAATGCTTGATTTGATTTGAGGTTAGGTCATCTCAGCTTGACCTTTATCCGAGTCGACTTAGTTTGATGTTCAGTCAAGACTAACTTGAAGCTTTCAGTTGGACTATCTCTGTTAACCTTTGAACAGGGCAAACTCGATCGATTTTTGATCGAAAAACTAACTCAGTTGAAGTTTGACCAAGCCTACTTGGTCGACCTTTGATCGGACCAACTCGATCCCTCGGTTGACCTTTGATTGTGCCAACTTAGTTGACCTTTGATCGGGCTAACTCGGTCATCCTACAAATGTGTTAACTCAGTCAACCTTTGACCGAGTTAAATTGGTCAGCCTTCAGCCAAGCCAACTTAGTTCAACATTTTATTAAGATAACTTGACTCAAACCTTTAGTCGAGATCGACTGAACACAACCTTTGACCAAGGCAACTTGGTTTGACCTTCGATCCCGACTTAATCAACATTCAACTTGGGCCTACTTACGAAACTTGGCTCAACCTTCAACTTGGGCCTACTTGGCTGAACCTTCAGTCAGGGCTGACACGAATCAACATTCGGTTATGACTAACATAGCTTGACCTTCAATTTGAGTCGACTCAACTTGGCCTCAAGTCAGACTGATGGCACATGACTTTTGACTTCGCTCGACCTGTAGCCTTGATCAACTCAACTTGATCTTTAGTTTTAGCTGACTTATCTCGATCTTCGATCTAGGTTGACTAAACTTGACCCTTCAACTTTGACTGAATTCATCTTTTTGGCCTAGACCAACTCAACTCAAGCTTTAGTTTTGACAAACTCAATTCTACCCAATTTGGTTTAAATTAACTTTTGCCTTAGGTCCACTCGACTCGACACTTACTCCAAGTCGTTACTTGACTTTGAACCTAGGTTGACATGGTCTTCGATCACCTTAGCTTGACTTAGTTGCCCTTATTTTTTATTTTTAAAATTCAAAAAATAATTCAATCTAAATCTAATTTAAGTGGATTGAATTTCAAATAAAAAAATATAAATTTAGGTTTAAGATAAATCCATTTAAATAAAATGAAAGCAATATAAATTTAAATTATTATAAATTTAAATGAAAGCAATATAAATATAAATTAAATCTCAAATCTCTTGAAAATACGCTTTTTCACACTACTATAAGTTTCTCCAAGGCTCTTTAGGAAGAACATAACTCGTTCTTACTCAGTATGCTCAATGATAGTTCTAACCAATTCCCAATTACTGCATTTAACTTTGCAACTACCAATATAGGAAATAATCATGACATTACATCACTTCCAAGCATCATACAAATTGTCTTTACACATATGGGTTCCAAGATCTCTCCACGGATGAATTTTACGTGACAAGAATCATCCTAGAATATTTCCCTGGGTATATAAAACAAGAAGAAGGATGAAAGATTTAGAGGAAAGTCCAAGCTAAACACCATGACGGTAACTTGAAAGTACTTCAGAATGCAAATGGATAATATAAAAGTATGGAAGTTTAGACTTTAGACAATCATGGCGAGAAGGTATACTGAAACCTACTTAATTCATGCCACAACAAATGCCACGGACAACACTAATAAAGTAGAGGAGACGACAAAAAAAATTCCATTCCTGGGCAGAAATAAACAGAACAAACAAAACGCTGGAAAGATCTACTTGTCAGAAGATCATGTAGTGGAAGAAACACATTAAAAATGCATGTCACGGGTAAAACTAAAGAAAAAGAAATAACAAAAAAATGTATTTAAAAGTTTGACCAAGTTGAAAGTTATTACAGGGTTTAATATATATTTTGTATCATATATTCATCACTTTTGTTCTCTTGAGCCTTTTTGACGTTCAAAGTTTTTTTATTTGTAAAATTTATTTAATTTGGTCTTTTTCATTGAAGCGTCAACTGTGTAGAGTCCACATAAGAAAAACAAAATAAATTATTACGCAATAGGGCTCACACTGACTAGCTTACAATGACAGGCTCACATCTTCATCATCTTGCCATGTCATCACTATCTTTCCCAAATTAGAAAAACCTTAATTTCCCTGCGACCACTACACCACACCATCATACACCACACTCAGTCCACCATCTTCTCCACATCATCAGATCATCGTGAGCTTCGCCTTTAGCAACCGCGCAAGTCACCACAGATCAACCAGGAAACCTAATTTGCAAAAGAAACCCTCCACTGCAACGAATCATACTCAAATCGCGAGTCCAAATCACTATGCATCGTCGCACCTGCATCTCCCTCCTCACGCAACCACCATGAAAATCATCATCAACATCTCACCATCTTGATCTTTTCCATCGTGAACCAGAGAACTTCACTTTCACGAGAACCTACAAAGTGAAACCCCAAAAATCACAGAACCATTGAATCAAAACCTTAATTCGCACAAATCGCAATCAGCCCCCAAATTGAAACAAAGATCCTCCATCACAGTAGCGCAACCTTCATCATCTTCCTTGCGCACCAACATCAACACAAATCGCAAAACTCAATTCGCGATGAACCCCTAATTCGGGAAATCGCGTCTCCTCCATGGAAACCTGCAAAATCCCAAACCGCACCACCATTGAACTCGCTCAACGTCCATTGATGACACAAAATCATCTGCAAGGAGCGAAACCCCCAAATCGCTTTCTATTAAATCACAAAAACCTACAAAAATCATAATCAACTACAACCCATTATCGAACTTTCTAATTTAGAAAAGATGGTAATTATGTGACGAAATGATGATGTGAACCAACCACTGTGAGCTATATTATGTGTCAGTTCTAGTCTTTCTTATGTAGAATTTCTGCTATTAGCGATTTAAACACAGTAAATGAAAAGAATGAAATTAAAAAAAAAGAGAACCACTTGACAAAACTCAACTATCACTTTAAATAAAAATGACTAATATAATACCAAAATAAATATTAAGCCTTATTATATTTACTTTACTTCAAGACAACCGAACCCGTATTTATTTCAAAACGACGTATTAAAAGTTCAAATAAACAAAATACAAGTTAAAAGAAAAAACAAAACAAGAATTAAAGATATTTGTGGAAAGTATTCTTGAACTTGAACGCTATAAAAGATATCCTTATTGAGGTGAATTATCATCAACCTTTTCACTGGTAACTTATCACTCACACATTATAGCTAGAGCTTCTAATGGCTTCAACAGAAGGGCTTCAAGCTTACGAGGAAGAGAAGCTACTTCTGCCCCTTCACAAAGAAAAGGGTTGGGCATCACGCCATCTCTATCTCTTTCAAGATTTTTGGTGTCCATCAACTCATATTGAAGGTGTAATCAATTTTCAAAAGCACTTTCAGGCAAAAGACAGTGATGTTATTGTTGCCAGCTTTCCAAAATCAGGTACTACTTGGTTGAAAGCCCTTACTTTTTCTATTGTCAACAGAAAACGTTTCTCATCTTTTGATAATCATCCATTACTCACTTCCAATTCTCATGAACTTGTTCCTTTCCTTGACTTCATCTTTCATGGTGATAACATCCAACACAGACTTTCTTACCTCTCCAATATGACTGAACCGAGAGTTTTTGGTACTCACATTCCATTCCCTTCCCTCTCCAACTCAATCAAAGAATCCAACTGTAAGATACTTTATATCTGCAGAAATCCATTTGACACTTTTGTTTCATCTTGGACCTTCTTCAATAAAATAAAGTCAGATTCTTTGACTGAAGTAACGATAGAGGAAGCTTTAGAAAAGTACTGCAAGGGAGTCATTGGGTTTGGTCCAACTTGGGATCATATGTTAGGTTACTGGAAACAGAGCATAGCTACACCGAACAAGGTGCTGTTCTTGAAGTATGAAGAACTCAAAGAAGATGCCAATTTTTACGTGAGAAGAGTTGCAGAATTCTTGGACTGTCCATTCACAGAAGAAGAGGAAAGTAACGGAGTGATTGAAAACATAATAAAGTTATGCAGTTTTGAGAAAATGAAGAATCTAGAAGTGAATAAATCTGGAACATTTGGCAGGAACATTGAGAAAAAGTACTTATTTCGGAAGGGTGAAATAGGAGATTGGGTAAACTACTTTTCCCCAGCTATGATAGACAAATTATCCAAAACAATGGAAGAAAAATTAAGTGGATCTGGTCTTTCCTTTAAAACGTGTTTATAAATTTGGTAGCTATTGTGTGGCACATGATGCATCTGATTCTCACTTATCCTTTTGCTTTGTGATTGCTTATCAAAATTCAATTGGATGGAGCATGTGCTTTGTAGTAAAGTGTTATTTTTTTTTTTCTTTTTGGGGTCTCTATTGTGTGGCACATGAAGCATCTGATTCTCACTTATCCTGCTGCTTTGTGATTGCTTTTATCAAAAATCAATTGGATTGAGCATGTGCTTTGTAGTAAAGTTTTTTTTTTTCCTTTCGGGGTCTCTGTGTAGAATGATATGAATGATTTATTTACTCATTGGGAATATATAAGATAATTCCACGTTCCTATTATGTAAAATTGATTCTCTGTTGCGAAGCTAATGTTCACTATAAAAAAATCAAGTTCTTTCTAATATCATTATTTTATTGTGTAGCTATAAAATTTTTCCAATTGTAATATAGGCATTAATAAGTACTCCATGTGCTCCTATTTTCTGAAATATAATGCTAGTAGTTCTTTTAAAGAAAATAATCAATTTTAGGAATATTTTTCATAATAGAACTCTTCCATTTTTTAATTACCCATCCATTAATGGGTGCTTATTTCCATTTGAGAGTATAAAAATATAGATTAGATATATTTGTTTTTTCAAATTATTATGAAAAATTGTCTTTTTGTTCCTGAGTTAAATTGTAAATTATCTAGTCCACATACTTTATAAAAGTCATTGTAAAATATTTTTCTCAAACAACGGTACGTGAAGGTTATATTTTATTTTACTATGAAATGTCATTTATTACATGAACAACACTTTATATGTCGTTTATTCGAAAAATATTTAACTTTTTGACTTTTATAAGGTGCATGGAATAAATATTTTATAATTTAGTTTAAAGATGAAAAATAATATTTAATAATAGGTTGAGATGAAAAACATATTATCACTCTTCATATAATGATATGATTTATATGATTTATAGGAATGGGAAGGAGTATCCATAATGTGGAGGATAATATGAATAGGGTGAGAGGACAAAAAGGGTATATTTTGTGTTGCAAATACAAGACAACTAGTAATATCCATCTAGTTAACAATAAAAAGTGGTATTTTTTGTGTGGTAGGGGTGTATTTAGCATCGGCAAAAAGCTGATGCTAACAGCCAAAAGCTGACGCAAAATAATTGTTGGATTTATGTTGTACCCGCATGCAACTCCAAAATCATGCGTCAGACATTAAGATCGACTTTATCTAGTTTTAACTTAGTCGATCATAATCATCACTAACTTTTAAATTATCTCAACTGTATCTATGTATATATTTTTATTAATATATATTTATTTGATGATAAAAAACCTATTTAAAATTCAGTTTCCATTAAATTAAATTTTGCACTAATTTATTTTCCTTACACTTTTTTATTCGAAAATTAATACAGGGAAGGAAATTTCAAAATTAAAAAGGTTTAATCCTTTACTACATCCCTATTTATGTACGAATTTCTCAATTGGATCCTCGTTTTTTAAAGTGTATCAAAATGGTCCTTAATTTTGAAAATTGATATCAATTGAGTCCTTTCCGTTAAGTTGGCTGGACGGCGTTAAAAAAATTGATGAGTGGGATGCTGAGATGACGAACGAACGCTCGTCCACCACCGAACGAACGCTCGTCCACCAGCGAACGAACACTCGGCGACCACTGAACGAACGGTCGTCCAGTGTGGAACGAACGGTCGTCCAGCGGTAAGAGGTCGACGAGCGTTCGTTCGCTGGTGGACGAGCGTTCGTTCGCTAGTGGACGAGCGTTCGTTCGTCATCTCAGCATCTCACTCATCAATTTTTTTAATGCCGTCCACCCAACTTAACGGAAAGGACTCAATTGATATGAATTTTCAAAATTACGAACCATTTTGATACACTTTAAAAAACGAGGACCCAATTGAGAAATTCGTACATAAATAGGGATGTAGTAAAGGATTAAACCAATTAAAAATTAAAAAATAATTATTTATGAAAATAAATTTAGAGAAAAAAAACCAGGAAATTATATATTTTAAAATGTAAAAATTTAGAAGCCCGATTTAATAAGAAATATATACTTAATTATTAAAAATAAAGATTTATAAAATTAATTATATTAAGAAATAGTTATTTAGAATTTTTTTTTTATAAAATAATAACTTCGAAAACTAATGAAATAATTATTTAGAAAAGTTTATATCTTAAAAAATATTTTCTTAGCAAAAGTAATGATTAAGGAAGTAATTATTTTGTTTGTGTTGAATTAAAATATGTAATATTAATAATGTAAAGACTTAGAAAATAACAATGTAAGATTAACCAAACAACTTCTATAAAAATCATTAACACAACAAAATCCATTACACTTCAATTATATGTCAATTTATAAAGGATAAACATGAAATGGACAACCACACACACAGTATCATTAATTATATCAAAGGACCTTCTAAAATCCCAAGTCATCCCACCACATTTATTTCATCTAATAACTTATCAAATATCTAGATTACGGGTAAAGCACAAAAAGTGAAATTACATTACTTTTGGAGGTCCTCTATTCCATAAATTTTCCCACTTCAGAGACACATTTTCAGTATCGTCAAAGGAAGAATGTTTATGTTCTCATGTCCATAGTATCGTCAAAGGAAGAATGTTTATGTTCTCATGTCCATAGTATCAATCACCACACATTTAATTTATCCAACAAATACTATTAACAAACCACCTCCATCATACATAAACAACATTCCACCGCCATCCAACAAGTCATATTTTTACAGCTTACAAACAACGTATCATACATAACCAAAATCATCCATAAACAACATCATACATATATTATACATTCATTCCACTCAAATAAAAAAACGAACCTTGAGTGAACACAAAGTGTGCCGGTTGGAACACACACGAAGAAAAATATGTGGGTGGGACTAACAACCTGGGAAACCCCTCTTTTTCGTCCACCATACAGTCGACACTCTGGCGATGCTCCGGCGGCACTCCGGTGGTGAATGCAAAGGTCCGACACAGGGAGGGAAGCAGGTGGGACAAATCGAGACTCAGATCGCGCCCATAGTTCGTTGGGTCGGAGGGAAGACGATGTCGCCTTCGTTTCGTTGGCCAACGTCAGAGCTGCGACGGCTATGAATCAGAACCGGCTGGAGGGGTTGAAGAGCTCCGACGGCCTTCAACGTTGTCCGGCGGCACTCCGGGAAGCAATCCGTCGGACCTCTCTCTCGAACTCCCTTTCTCCAACTCTCTCGACCTCTCTCTCTAGGTTAGACTCTCTCTCTCAACCTTCTCTTCTCTCTCTACAAATGTTCCAAAATGAAATTCAAATTTGAAACCCCAAACTTCAAACCCCTGACCACTTCCTTTCCACGTTATATTTCATTTCCAATTTATTTTTCCACGTGGACCACTATCATTTTGACACCTGTCCCATGTCAAAATGTTGTCAAAAATGGTTGTTCAAGTATCATTTTCCTTTTAGAACAGTCCCTTCTTTCACAAATAAAACCAAAAGGATGGGTTGGGAAGCACAAATAAATAGGTGGGCAAGAGAATAAATAACGAATGCGGCAACAGACTGATGCAGACAGATTAATAATGATAAAATCACTACTAACAAGGAAAAATAATATAATAAACAATTCCTCATCATCAATGATATCGACATTTGACAGTGATTTGCCTTCTCTCAAGGCTGTGTTCATAGTCGTGACAGTATTTGTAGGAATAATCCTCACTATAAAATTGTTACCACATAATCCAGAAATTTTGGTTTTATGTTTACGTGATCAGTTTTTAAATTTTGAAATTCTTCTTTTTCTAACACTAAGGCTTTGTTCGTTTAGAGTGATTTGGGGAAGATGATTTGGGGGAGATGATTTGAATGGATTTGAGTGGATTTGAGGGTAATTTTTTAGTTGTTTTTTTGAGTTGATTTGTGGGTAATTGAGAGTGGATTTGGAAGTAAAGTTTGTGAGAATTAGTGTAGGATTTGATTGATGTGATAAATTTTAAAAATTAGTTTAATTGGTAGAAATTAAAGATTACCAAAATGCCCTTAGTTATAAAAGTAATATAAAATGTTATATTTAATTGTAAAAATGTTTATAAAGAAAAAAAAATTATGAATAATTTATAAAATTAATGTTTAAAAATTATAAAAATTAAATAATCAACTTATTTTTAATAAATTAGAAAATATAATATACCTAATTTTATTAAAATTACATCTTTTTAAATTATAATATTAAAATAATTATAAAAAAAACTGTAAAATATATATTGCGTAACCGGTTACGCGTTCGCATAAGAGGTTACACGTTCGTGTAACTAGTTACGCGTTCGTGTAACCGATTACGCGTTTGCGTAACCGGTTACGCGTGTGCAAGCAAAAGTTCATTCTTCTCTATAGTCGGTTACACTCTGCTGTAACCGGTTATTAATGTGCAGAATCGAATAACTTCGTTATTTTGGCTGATATTTTTGGCTGATGTATGGAAGCAAAGATGGGTATATCAGTCTTTCCCTCGTAAATCATCGCAAATCTTCCCATATTTGCGAGATGAGCTGAACAATGCAATCCCGCAAATCAGCGGATATCCGTCTCACCAAATTGGTGCAAATCCACCAAAACGAACAACGTTGCTTTTCGTAATCCATCGTCGCTAATTTACGTGAATAGTATTTTCCCTCCAAACGAACACAGTGTAAAGTAATACACAATTCAATATTTTCTACTTTTTTATGTCAAAATTCGGTTTCCCTTATATTTTAATTTTTTTTTATAATTTTAGGTTAAAATTCAGTTTCCTAGAAACAATTCACTAAACTAATATACAATTCACTTATATTTTTTTATAATTTAAGTTAGAATTTTATATTTTAATATTTTTTATAAAAACTTTTATTTTAAGCATTTAAAAAAAATATTAGAATTGGGTCTATCAAACCAAATTTTGACTTATATTTTGAACCTTTTACCAAGCTTAAAAAAAAAAAAGGGAACAATGGTCATGCACATCACTTCAATTTGTGCAAACCAACTTATAAATGAACATTTTTTAAGAAATTAATGGTCTGACCTTATCATTGGTGCAAGGAAGACACCCAATAGCATTAAAGTGACTCTCCCATATCAAAAAATGATTTTTTTTTACAAAAACAGAGCACAAACCATCTTGGGGAGTATTGTTGTCTCTGATGAGGAGTATAGTTGAATTTTCTGTATAAATGACTCTTTAAGCCCCTACTAATTGATTACAGGAGTCCTATAATTGATTACAGGGTTCATAGTGAAACAATGGAAAATTTGATCCAAAATAGACTAAATTTTTCAATTTTAAGACTGTCACAGGAAAATTTTTCGTTTCATTAATTAAGAAACATGTCATATAATGTTGTTATAATGCACAAATTTTAAAAGGCACTTTCAATAAATAATAGATCTGTAAACAAGAGGGAAAAATATATGTATAAGATAACGTGTTGTCAATTTTGACTTTTGCTGACCATTTTAATCATAACTTACAGTTAATTCCTGAAAGCTAACGTTCTATATATTCCTGTCAACTGTGACCAGTTGTTTTGCTCTTAACTTTCTCCACCGAACTCTAAATGAGTTGATTCTTGTTTTGTTTGAATCTAAATCAAAGAGCTTTCAAATGACCACTAACTCATAATTTTTAGACCACTGTACGAGATGCAAATAATTTTCCAAAAAACATTTTTCTAACCTTCTTAACGGTGTTCACTTGAAAAGATTTTACTGTTCAAAGACAAATGGGAGCGATGAAATGAAAGTGAACTGGTGTTCGCTTTGAACGATTTGTGAAGAGGGAATGGAGTGGATTTGCGAGATACATCCTTTTTGTATCACTCGCACTTATGCAATGATTTGGAGTGAATTGAAGGCAAATGTCATCTTTGCCTTTCCTGGTGCCTGGGACGTGACTGCTGCCATATTTTGAACGTGAAGATGCGTTGAAGATGGAGAACAAAAGCTTGAAGCAGGAAGATGCGTTGAAGATGGCGAAGCAAAGCTTGAAGCATGGTTGTGTATTCGGTTCCAGAAGTATTGTATCTGGTTACATTGCTTAGAAGAAATTTAGGTAAAGGGTGTATTCGGTTATGAGGTGTGCGTGTTCGATTACGCTACAGTGTGGGACGAAACCTGTTGGTGTATTCGGTTATGGGATGTGCTTATTTGGTTATTGTAGTGTGATACGAAACCTTGCACTGTATTCGATTCTGGTTGTTGTAGGGCGTTCGGTTCACCATGGGTGGAGGTTGCAGAGGTCAAACGGACGCCGTTTCAGCCCTACACGGAGGTTTTCGGGATTTCGAGGTTCCGCGAGTGCGAAGTCATTCACGGAAGGTGGGCAATGCTGGGTGTTGTGGGTGCTTTGTCGCCAACCCATTACTTTTTTATGGCATCACATTCTCCGCGATTTCTGTCACTCACCCGAAGGGTCTTTTCTTCGTCTTCTTCTTCCTCTCTAGGAGGGGTTTCCATGGTTCAAGGAGCTTCAAGAGCAATTGGCCTTGAATTTGTGAGATTTTTTTCTTTTTTTTCTTACTTCTGCATCACCCATTGCTTTCATACAATCTGGGTATGCCCACATTGTCGAAATTTCATCTTAGTGTCTGTATCGTAGTATTAGGAGAAATTGCTTTTCACGTTTAAGTTTTTTCTTCTATAAGTATTAAACCAGTAATTACTGTAATTGTATAGGAGTAGAGTGATATGTAATGGGGTTAGAGTGATTTACTCTTTTTTTTATTATAATAGGTTTACGTTTTTCATTTTGACTGGTGATGCTGTAATATTACAATATTTGTAGTTAATTTATTCTTTTATCAGCAAATAATAAAATATATTTATACAAGAGTCATTAGGGATGCTCAACCCATATAGATATAGTAAATATTGTCATTGTAGTTAATCTATGGTATATTTCAAAAGTAGAAGAAGTCTGTTTTAGTTTATCAATTTTTCTTAAGGCCCAATATTAATGAATTAATTACAAGTTAATGATTTTTTTTCTAGAATGATAACTAACATTTCCATAATCTTCAGTAGTGTTGTGCAATCTGTACGGTATATTTGTTTATTAATAAGGCTACACAATTTGTTCTTTTGGCAAACAGATAAACAGATAATACATGAACTTAATTTTTTACATTTTAAAAATTAATTTTAATAATTATTTTTAATTTTTTACTCTTTATAAACATCTTTACAATTAAATATAACATTAAAAATTATCATTTTATATTACTTTAATAACTAGGGACATTTTGGTAATATTTAATTTTTATTAATTAAACAAATTTTTTAAATCTGTCGTATCAATCAAATCCTACACTAATTCTCACAAACTTTACTTCCAAATCTACTCTCAATTACCTGCAAATCCACTCAAACAAATAACAAAAACTTTACCCTCAAATCCACTTAAATCCATTCAAATCATCTTTTCCAAATCACCTCAAAAGATTAAAGCCTAAATGAGTTTACTTTCAAGTTATTGGTTCATGTTTGTTATATTAGATGGGTGAATGAGTTTAATGGTCATGGGTGGTGTTTAGTGCACCAATGAACACATTAAGCCATTGAATTATTGAGTAAAAAGGTCATTTAAATGCTTTCATGTAAGTTAGATGAGCTCCATAAACATTGTTGGCCATTTTTTGCCTTGGTAATCGATTATAGGGGTCTTGTAATCGATTACTAGAGGAAAAATAGTCATTTGTACAGAAACTTCAACTATACTCCCTAGCTAGAACAATAAGATTCCCAAAGATGGTTTTTGCTTTGTTTTTGTAAAAAAATTCCATTTTTTGATATGGGTGAGTCAGTTCAATGCTATTGGGTGTGTTCCATGCACTAATGATGAGATTAGACCATTGATTTCTTTAAAAAAAAGTCCATTTATAAGGTGGTTTGCTCCAATTGACGTGATGTGTATGACCATTGTTCCCTTTTCGAAGGCCTGATAAAGGATTCAAAATATAAGTCAAAATTCGGTTTGCTGAAACCCAATTCCAATATACTTTTCTTATAAATGCTTAAAAAATAAAAGCTTTTATAAAAAAATATTAAAATATAAAATTCTGACCTAAGATTATAAAAAATAAAATATAAGTCAGAATTCGGTTTTCCAAATACCGAATTCTAACCTAAGATTATAAAAAGAGAAGTTAAAATATAAGTGATAATTTGGTTTCCCAGTAACCTAATTTTAACCTAAGAAAAAAGTGTGCTACTAGTGTAAATATAAAGCACAGTATGCTATCCTCGTAATTTTAAAGACAATTTGTTTGTCAAAAAGAAAAAATCTACAATTCAAATTCATATGTGAATCAGATATGTATGAATATGAACGAAATGAAATTGTCTCATATTCAAAATTTAAGGATGATGGATTTGTGAGTGTTTTCTTTATATATTGATTAATGTTTTTATTTTTACTTAATTTAACATTTATAGTTATTTGAATTTAATATTCCCCTCTCCATAAAAAAATATATTCTAATTACTAGTATTTTATTGGTAACCTTTATTTATAATATAATTATCTAAAATTCTTATAAAAAAAACTTTTTATACAAGGAACATTTTTACATAACAAATTATTTACACAAATTCGTCTTAATTGATAGTCGAATTTGACTTTAAACAATGACCTTGTATTTGTGATTGTTAAGATTTCATCGTATTTATTATTTTAGACACTATCTTATATTTATATATATATATATATATATATATATATATATATAATGTTTCAATGATTTTAAGACCCTTAAAAATCAAGTATTCGCTAATGTAGTAAAGAGAAACGACAACGGTTATTTTCGATTATCCGTAGTGCTTATATACAGACGAGACAAAAAGTGGTAGGCTTTTTGCCTCAGTTTTGAATCGAGGCAAAAATGTGTATGCTTTCGCCTCGGTTCAAATGAAACCGAGGCAATAGAGGGTATTCCTTTTTTATTTTTTTTGCGCCAGATGTTCGACCTCGATTAGTAGTGAATGAAAGAAGTAGAGAGAGGTCTTCTACCTCGGTTTGAATTAAACCGAGGCAATAAATGTTCTTTTCTCTTTTTGTTCTTTTTTTCATCAACATTTCTGTCTCGGCTGTGGCTAGAACTCATGTCACAGGGGGCATACTGCCTCAGTTATGGTGACAATCGATGCCTATTCTACGTGTTTTTTTTAAAAACACTGTTTCTACAACAATCCCAACTTCAAAAACAAACCTATAGATTTCAAAATTGTCCAGAACAGTCTAGAAGCATATTTTCAATGAAAATTATAATAAATCATAAATCAATTCAATGTACATAGAATTGTAATCATAAATCAACTTAGAAGCATAAATCAATTCAATATACAAAGTTAACCTGATCATAAATATGCTAATATAGAACTTACTATATCCTAATATCTACATACTATTATAGAGTTGAATTACATATTTTGCAAGTGCTTTCCTTATGTATTTAAGGGACTTCTCTAGAATTGAAGTAGTAGAATTAAATATCTGCACAAGACACAATGATTTCAATTAGTGTATATGAATTCTAAACTATAGAGAGAAAAAAATTCATTAAAGCCAAATATTACCATTTCCCATCCACTTGCAACATGGGCACGAATAGTGTTCATCACCGAATACATGATGTAGTAACCAGACTCATATGACCCACTTTGTTTATTACACTACAATATATCATCATAATTATAAAATGTTAAGGAACATCACTGGAATGGTACACATTGTAACAAATTATTGACTAAAATACCAAACCTTAAGGGCCAACCATGCAAGCTTTTTAGCTTTAGCAGTTGATCTCCCGGACAACATCACATGTGTTGCAAAAGAACTATTAAAAAGATGGCTTTAACATACATTGATATAAGAAAGAAACTCTAAACGTTGAGCTTTTTACCAATCTACTTCTTGTTTGAGAAGGTTGGAAGAAGACTCATGCAATGAACAAAACAATACAACAATGTTATTCGGTATGGAAACCACTAGTAACTGCCAATGGTCTCTAAAATTGGTAATAACTTAATTGTTATATACTAAAGTCACAAATGAAACTTTAAAGTTAACAAACTTCACTTATCCAACGATATTAGCTTCTTCCCTACTGTAAAACAACTGGTGATATATGCTTGGATGTCATCAAATTTATTTCCTTCATGAGTCATTTAGGGGTCAATGAACCCATATATATCATTGAACCCCATGTTGTTAGTTACACCAAACATATACCTGAAATCAAGAAATGATTTGATACAAGTAACTTGATAAATCAATTTTATATAAATAAGTTGTCATAGACTTACATCATCCACAATTGTTTAGTGTAAAGTTTCTCAAAAGGATATATATTGTTTAGATATGGTTTAGGAATGCAATTTATCAAATAAGTGGTATGAACAACAACATAACACCAAAATTGATTAGTTAGATTGACTTGATAAAGTAAGACTCTAGGGACATTAAAATGTGTTGGTGTTTTCTTTCGACAGTAGCATTTTTCTAAGGTGTTTCAATACATGTGGTTGGTATGTTGAACAATGCTCCTAGAAGTATAATAATTATCCATGTTAAACTTTATGACATTGCGCATTCTTATGCACTTAACAATTTTTTGAATTGATTTTTATCAATAAAATTAATAAAGTAATTTCCTTCTTTAAATTTCAATTTCATAAGGAATAACCATGTATAAGGTGTATAATCATCAACAATAGTAAAAAGTATCTAAAACTATTCATAGAAACATCAATGGACTCCAAATGTAAACATGTATGATATAAAAATTTTGTTCAATATGAGAATTATTATTTTGAAATGGAAGTCTCCCTAGTTTTGCTAAAAGACAGAATTCACATATCAAGTTATTATTACTACAAATAAAAGAATATTGATGTTTCCTTATATCAAGTCTTTCAACTAAAGGATGGTCCAATCTAGTATGCCAAAGATCAAAATTTGATTTATCAATAATAGTGTTCATGCAATAAGTGTAATCATTTTTGCAAACAGATAATGTACAATCTAGCTTTAGCCTCAACTATACCAATCCTCTATTTGGTCTTTATATCCTGAATAATACAAAATTTTGTAGAAAAATAAATTCAAGATTGTTTCTAGAAACAAGTTTTGATATAGATATTAGATTGAAACTGAAATCTTGAATAAAAAGCACATAATTTAAAAATAGATTATATTTTATTTTGACCCTTCCTATATGTGTGGTAGTGACATGTTTTCCATTAGATTGAATTTTGCCCATAAGATGTGGTAGCCGATCCAATTCGATAAATCTTTGCTAAGTCCCTTCCATTCTCCACTCTAGGGCGTTGAATCAGATTTGTCAACGATTTATAGTACTATTGTTGTGTGAATCTAAACTCATGAGTTTGATCTTTGTTTCGCTACACAAGATCAATAGCATTAGAAATATCAAAGATTTTATTGTCATAAGAAGGTTCAATGCTCATTTTAAAAAGTCACAATAGATTAGAAGGGTTTGTTGGAAACCTCTCATTGTAGGTATGGTGAAATGGTGAAATGCAATGTTGATGGTTCTGCAAAGGGCATGTAGGTATATTCAGGACAAGTGATGTTGAATACTTGGGAAGAAATCTACAAACAAGTTAACTAATATTAGATTACATGTAAAATTTGATTTCTGGTGATATTTCTCTTTACTCTTTACAGGATTCTTCAAAAAACCATTTGGGATTACCTGAATTTATATTTAACTAATATCTTGTCTCTTTTATCAAATTATCTTTAGCTCTGGTTCTCTCATGATATTTTTTCTCTCCTCTTTATTTTATTTGTTTTTCTTAAGAAAACAAAATTGTTCTTTTGTCTTGTTAATTTGAATTCAAAGGAAAAACATTTTTAATAATACCTTAACAACTGTAATTATTCTTGGAACCCCTCTTAAATATTCTCTTGAATGTGTATACATATAAATATTATTAATTAAATAATAATTTTCTAGATTAAAATTGTAAATGAAGAAAAAACTCACGTTAAAAAACAATATAATCATGTACATACATAAAAAAAAATCAAACAAATAAAAGTTTCTGTACCAGTTGGGACCGGGCATCGAACGGACCGGACGTCCGCATAACCACAATGGTTCAACCACAGTACCCTTCCGCTCGCCATCGGGAGGGCCGGACGTCCGTATGACGATTGTGCAACCTTGCCGCTTGCCATCCGGATAAACATCAACTCAGGTGAGGACGGTCGGTCATACCACCAGGTAATTAGATTGCCTACCTGGACGGGCTGTCATACCGCTAGGCGACCATACTGCTTATATGGGCCGGTCGGTCGAAGTGCCAAACTTTGAGAGACCGACCGGCTACATCGCTAATTAACCAGGTTTAAGGTAAGTAGTGGTTAAAAGCTATTGGGCTGAATTTGGGCCGTGATTAACTTTTCACTAATCCCAAGTCCATAGCAAAAACTATAAATACAGATCCAGGGTGAGTGGTAGATAGGTTGTATTGACTGCACATTTATTACTGTTCTATCGAAAAAAGCCATTGCTCTCAAACTGACTTTGGCATCGGAGAATCTTTCGTAGGTCTCCCACCCGCACGCTGAGGAGGAAATCGAGAAGTAAGGAGCGAGAGTCGGACGTTCGAGAGACGAGAGAAGGAGAACATGGAGGCATTGGACGACTCAGGCCCTACAACCGAAGCATTCGACGCCCACCATGGGGTCGGGTTGACGACGAGCTGGCCCCCCGAAACAGTTTCTTAAAATAAATATAAGCTTTATATATTTATTTTTCTTAAAATGAAAATAAGTGAACAAAAAATGATTTTTTTTGTCTTAAAAGGTATTTTATTTTTAAATAATGATTCGGCAACCCAAATAGTAGTTTTTCCCTTTCCCATCTTACATTTTTTAAATTTATCAAAACCCAGAAGAATCAACTCCGAAAAGATTAAACTGAATTCCTTAAACCATTTGCTCAATGATGATCCGAGTAGGTATGGATTGTTGGATGATATTATCAAGTTCAAAACTAATTGCAAAATTTGTAACTCATTGTCAAATTGAATCCCTATGACAAGACAAGTATGTTGAGTAAACTCATTTTCTAACTCTATTTATAAGAAATCATTGCTCTCAAGCCATTTCAATTGCTGTATATGGCTATGAAGAATCAAGTTTCAATATTTATCTTGTTGAAATTAGTAATTACACAATTTGATAGTGTCACTAATGGGCCAAAAAAGTGAGTGAGTAAAAGACTTTGATTTCAGAAAAAAGAAAGACTGAATAGAGAGGTCAAGTTAAGGTGTAAGGAGTCCATTGTGTGAAAAAAAAGAAAGAAAAAGATTGATGAACATCTTTTGGACGGACTTGAAGAAAGTTGCATAAGGAAAAGAGATAATGTGAGTGAAACAATAGATATGAAATGTCAATAAGAGATAAATTTAAAAAAGATATTATTATTAGATAAAATCATTATTAGATATTGTTAGATATTTTAAAAGATTACGTGGATTTTAAAAAGATTTAGTGGTTGATGATATTTTAGAAAGTAGTTAAGAGAGAATAAGTGAAAAAATCTTAGTGGTTTCAGGGATAAACCGAGATATTTTATTAAAACTAAAAGGATAGAGAAAGAATAGAAGAAGATAAAAGGGAAAAGAGTAGACAGGGGTCTGCATTTTGTTACTCTAAAATAAAAAAAAAATGAAAATTAGAGAGACAAGGGAGATAAAAGACGTTTTCTAGAAGAAATAAGGAAGAACTATAGAAATCCTTAGTGTGAGGGGGGGTTTGTGGTGTTTTTGAAGTTAATTAGATAAAACTCTAGTATTGACCAAGGTACGGGCAAGCTTACCATTGTTTGTTGTATGATATGCATTCTCGATTTACTTGCATGACAATACTTGTTTGATATGTATTATATGATTATGATTATGATTATTTTTATTGTTGGGCAAGGGTTTGTGTGTGCATGAAAATAGATTTTTGGTAATATTTGTAATGGGTTTTACCAATGAATGTATTATGCATGTTTTGTTGAGTTATCCTAGCAGAGGGTTTTATCCCAACAGAGAACAAATGTTTGATTCTTGAGGGTTTCCATGCAAATATATGTTGTAAGTGTTGGGTTATTGGACTCCCTTCCTATGTGAAGAATAGGCCAAATAATGTGGACCATTATGTCTCACTTTATTTTAGTGGACATGAGTCATATTAGTAGGACACATTAAAGTCATTTGAAGAGAGGGAAAAGCCAAGTGAGAGAGAAGGAAGAGAAGAAGTCATTCCCGCATAACAGAAAACCTGCATTGGTGTTTTCGTCGTTTTGATGTCATTTATTGTTGGATCAGGCTGATATTTGGACAGTGGGCTCCAAACGTATGATGGTTCATTTTGACTGTTCGGATCGTCAATCGGATGTCTGGTTTGGGCGAAACCAGTCTCGCATGAGCAGTTCTGTTTTGGAGAATTTTGGTCTTCTTTGTTCTTATTTGTAAACATTTATGCTTAGTTAGTTTAGTTGATTCAAAACCCCATTTGTTTTTTTTATCGAAGACTCTTTTGCACCCTATTGTTGATCAAAGTGAATTTCTCTTTGGTCTAGATGACTCATGGATTTTTACCCTTGCATTGAGGGGTTTTTCACGTTAAAAATTGTTGGTGTCTCTTTGTGTTTTGGATTATATTTTTGGTCTATTTTTTTGGTGCTCCTCATAGATTCTCATAAGAAGGGGGATTGAATTTCCGTTATGTTATTACTCTTTATTAAGTTGCTGTTACTTTTGGCCTTTTTTCCTAATCAGTAAGAGTTTGGTAATAATCATATGCAGTATAATTGGGGGTATAACATGTTAATGCTTGGATCTAGATGATTCAAGTGATGTATTATATATGTTTGAGTATGTTTACATGGGTATGTGATGCTTGAATGCATGGATGATGTGCTAAGTATGTTTCCACATGATCTAGGGTTGATGTATGTATTTTTGAATTCTTGAATCATGTCCAGGATGTTTTTCGGTTCGACAATAATCGATCATCATTAGTTATAATCGATTATCTACGCGTTGGTTTTGAGTGTGGTTTCGGGAATAATCGATTATCTAGGATGATAATCGATTATCCCTTTCAACATGATGTTTCTAGGTAAATTTCGCTGAGATAATCGATTATCTTAAGTGATAATCGATTATCATAGTGCATTTTGGTGAAAAATGGTGAATTTGTTGAAGAATGGACATGGACCAAGCCTAAGGAGCTGTGGAATATGATGATAATTAGAGATTGAGGTTAGTGGTTATATTTAGGGTCAGTTTGACTTTTGGTTGAGAGTGGAGCATGAATGAGTGTTGGGATGTATCTAAGTATGTGATTGATGAGAATGAGAGTAGAGGATAAGTCTACTTGTTGTACCTCATAATCCTGATTTTATCTGCGGATATGCGCTTCCTTTTTTTCCTTATGTGCATTAGAAGGGTTTTTTGGGTGTTGAGCTTTCCTTGTGTGAGGGTAAAGGTGTGTTTCTTATCCTTGTGTGGCAGGACTACATGTTCCTTATGTAGGTAGTTAACATAGGTTCTAATGGGTAGATAGACTAAGGGTCTAAGTGTGAGATGTTGGAGATGACATCAATGGTTAAAAATCGAGGATTGAGTAATTCATTATGTTTGAAATGTTTATGTTAGAAGATTAGGATAATTATTATTATTACTTGCGTGTATGGATGTTTGATTATGGTTGATATAATCAAAAGGTATGTATCTTGTGTGTTTGATTATAGTTGATATAATTAGAACGTATGTATCTTGTTGTGTGTTTGATTATGGTTGATATAACAATATGTATGTATCTTGTTGTTATGATTGTTTTATCGGTAGCTTACCCTATACATGTTTGTGTTTGTGTGTTTGGGAATGAAATTATCGGTGATGATCGTATAATGTGTTATATGTAAGTATATGATATTGTAGATGTCTTAGAGGCATGATAGATTTGTGAGATGACAGGGGAAAGATTTTTGTTTCTTTAAAAAGTTCTTTTGGTATAAACATTTAAAACAAAGTAATTGTAGTTGTTTTATTTCCTTAGTCATTTTAATTACTTTTGGAATAATGTAATTGGTCAAGACTTTTGAAACTATTATGGTTTGAATGAACTATGCATGTTGAAAGGTTAAGATTTTTGAAAAATACGTTTTCACGTTATGATAAAGTTTTGAAATTTACTAGCTTTTGTTAAACCGTGACATCCTATAAATCAGGGTGTATCATTTACCAAATAAGTTTATTCAAACAAACTAGCTTTTGAAATAACTTGTAATTTAAAGTTATTTTCTTATATTTAAATTTAAAATTAGTTTTAAAAATAAAATTCTCTTTTTAATTTCTATACTTAAGAGCATAATTTTTTTCAAAAATCCTTATTAGGCAAGCTCACTCAATTCAACAAGAATTTTGATTGGACAATGTCGTTATGTTTAACTCAGTTCGAGTTGAACCTAAACTATTTGGACTTGATCTAATACTTATCAAGTTGAATGATTTTGTCTCTTCCCAATTTACCTTAATATAAGTTTTTCTTGGTTTTGTTTAATATAGCTTATTAGGTTCGACCTAGATTCAAATTGACTTAGTTGTGAACTTGAGTCGACTTTATGTGACCTTAACCTAACCCAACTCACATTATGTGCATTGGGTTGACTCAATCTAAACTTGGACTTGAGTTGACTTCATCCACTTGACTTGGGATGTTTTCATTTCAAATTGACATGGACCTTTGTCTATTTTATCTTAAGTGGACTTAGGATGACTTAGCCCAACCTGAGCGTGAGCTTACTCTTGTTGACATGGACTTATGCTGACTAAAACCAATATGAATCTCTCTGAACACAACTTGAGCATACTTAAGCTGACTTAGGCTAATGTGAATTTGTTTAAACATAACCAAATTTTTCTACTTTGCTCAATTTAAGAGATACCTTACTCAAACTAGTACAGATTAGTCCAAATTTTAACTTGACTCACTTGGAACTAAGCTAAGTGTAGAAATTGGTATCGCGCAACGGAACGTTTAAAGAGCGTAAAAACGGACACAAACCAAGAGGGGAAGGGTGAATTGGTTCTTTTAAAATTATTTGGTTTTCTTTTAGAACATTCTTCAAACAATCTCTAACAAGGTAATGTAGAGACAAAGAAAATCACACATATGATTTTTATACTAGTTCAAATCAAAAGATTATACATCCAGTTATTAATCACTTTAGAAAGAGTGATTAAATTTTCGCTATAAGTTAAATGATTACAAGAAGATTAACCATTACACAATAAAGAATACACTTTCCTTCGACGACATACGAGGGAATGAACAACAACTTAGTCAACTTCCAGAAAACCGCTTGCACCTTTAGACACACTAAAACCAAACTTCTCCTTCCTAAGACTTGATTAAGCTAAGACATAAACTCAAGAACTTCCTTAGAACCAATAATGTGGTCTCAGTAGTTTAGGTAACCTTAGAAAGGTTTAGGAGACTTCTATTTATAGGCCAAGGGTCAGAAAATGAAAAGACAGCTCCCAACTGCCAAAGATAATCGATTATGAAAAGTGATAATCGTTTATTTTAGGCATTTATGGGTTTTGGAACACATTATAATCAATTATCCTTTACGATAATCGATTATTGTCGAACCTTGTACAATTTAAAACTTGTGGAGATAATCGATTATTCCCTATGATAATTGATTAATGTCGAGACGAAGCCTTTTTCTACTTTTGCTTATGATAATTGATTATCCTCTAAAATAATCGATTATTGTCGTAAGAAATCAATAAAAAAGAGTAAGTTATAAGACTTCTAAGTGCTTACAAATGAAAGATAACTTTAATACAAATAATTTCTACAAAGAATGCTTTTAACAATTAATGTATTTGTTTCTTCAAGTCTTCAAGTACATCATCATCAAAATTATTTCAAAGTTTCAATATTTCTCATTGATAACACTCAGTTGGTTTGAAATAACTTTGACTTTATAACCCGATTTAATTTGACTATGAACCAAACATAAGTCTAATCTAACTTTACTTGACTTTGACATCATCGACCTACTTGACTAGTCTTAAGATTGGCCTGAACTTCCATAAATTGGACCCAATTTGATATAGTCCTAAGTTACTAAGTTTGAGACTTAAGACTTGATAACTTTACTGATTTCCATTCAAAATTAAATGGGCTTAACTTAAAATTTGAAAAATATAAATATGAATTTGAGATAGTAAAATAAATTTAAAGTAGTATGAATT
The DNA here is from genome assembly GCA_027742795.1 of Vigna hirtella. NCBI lineage: Eukaryota > Viridiplantae > Streptophyta > Magnoliopsida > Fabales > Fabaceae > Vigna > Vigna hirtella. The sequence goes on from JAHCHA010013529.1 coordinate 4,649,545, forward strand.
AAAATAATTATAAATTGAATTTGATGATTTGTTATTTTTGTCCACCCTTAATTACCATATAAAATATTAAAGAGCTAACGGTAGCAATGCTTCGCGGGAGTTCACGGGGAAACAGAAGTAAAATTGTGGTTTCTCCGTGGATAATTTAAAATATTATAGTAAATAAAGGCACAAGAATTCTAACGTGAAAGAAATAAAGTAAAGATATTATTAAAAATTAAAAAGTTCTTGAAGCCAATCGTACACGTAAAGAGGTAATCTAGGATTCAATTCCAAATGCTTTGTTAAAGAAGAAAGACAAATTTTCTTTTATCTAGATTGATGTAATAATTTATAACTTTTTTCTCACTTTTTATATAAATTTCATTACACTCAATTTTTTCCTTTACATTCATAAAATTATTCTCATATTCATACTTTTCATTCATAGTCACCCTTATTTTTTTCATCTACATATAAACATTTTTTTCTCATGTTGTTCATCAATATTCTTCTCCTCATCTCTTTCCTTCATACTTATCTCCTTCACATTTATTTTCTTTATTTACACTTTCTTTCTTAGTTTATTATTATTATTTATTTAATTTAATTTTTTTATTTATATTATTTCAACATGGAAGAACAATATAATTTTTTTTTAAGTTACTATATCATTAGGGTTGGTGAGAACGATGTAAATTAAACTAGTATTAAAATTATAAAAATAATTCAGTGTGAGGTAGTCATGCTAAATTTTTTTAATTAAAAAAATAATTTAAAAAATAGTGATGTGAATTACTATCCATCTAGTATCGACTTTCAAAAGTCTACACTAACAAACTATGCTATGAGATTATAGAGCTCCATGCAAGTGCGACACAAAATTAATGTTAATAACTGTTTCGACGGTGTCCGGGCGGACCCTGTAAAAACACACAAGCTTACTGTCGAAGACGGGCGGGCGGACGACGAAGACGCATGGACCGGGCGGACATTGCCGAATCCCACGAACCGACGCCAGCTGCACTGCCGGGCGGACGAAAAGATGGGCGATCGCTGCTCCAAGTTCCAAACCGGGCGGAAAGCCGGGCGGACGTCCTCCTACTCCGGACGCTCGCTCTCTGCTCCAAGCCGGGCGGACGTCCTCCAACTCCGGACGCTCGCTCTCTGCTCCAAGCTGGACGGGCGTCCTCCCTCTCCCTGACGCTGCTCCACACTCCGAGTCGGGGAGGGGCCGGGTACCTGCTAAAGGCACTCCGACGCTTAAGTCAGTAATATGACAGAGCGATTGTGAAGCGTGTATGCTTCGTTATTCCAGTCGGTCCAGAGTTCATACCTGAGACCTTTATTTATAGTGGATTGTAATGGGCTTTTACCTTTTGGGGGCCTGGGAACGGCCCAATAATACCTTAATCTTCATTAAGGACTTTAATGTGTCATTAGCATTTAACCGTGTAATCAGCAAAGTGCGTCGGTTGGGAATGATGGTCGGTCAGGGATGTTACCCTAGGTGGGCGTCCAGCTCTTGGGCAGACGTCCAATCCTTTGGGCGGACGTCCAGCTCTTGGGCGAACGTCCACTCCTTGGGCGGACGTCCAGCTCTTGGCGGACGTCCAATCCTTGGGCGGACGTCCAGCCCTTGGGCGGACGTCCAATCCTTGGGCGGACGTCCAGCTCTTGGGTGGACGTCCAATCCTTGGGTGGACGTCCAGCTCTTGGGCGAATGCCCAATCCTTTGGGCGGACGTCCAGCTCTTGGGCGAACGTCCACTCCTTGGGCAGACGTCCAGCTCTTGGGCGAATGCCCAATCCTTGGCGAACGTCCTGGTCTTGGGCGAACGTCTCATTTTGGGCGGACATCCAGCTCTTGGGCGAACGTCCACTATCAGTACATATGGCGCCGTCTATGTGGGCGTCCTTCCGTACGGCGTCCGGCACCTCCTGGTACAATAACTATTTTGGATAGACTTTTGTATTGATGCTAAATATCCATTTTCTCATTCTAACTCTCTTTTCGAATTTTAATATTCCGAATTTAAATCTATTAGTATTGTTAAGCATGTAAACTATTCTGAAATTCAATAACTTTATCATAATTTTATGTTAAAAATATGTGTAAGATCTCGAAAATTTAAATCACCTCCACCTGTCAAATCACCTCATTAATGTCCTAAAATCCTGTCCAGAATTTGTATTAAGAAACGCACCAGACCCTCTCGTTCTGAGCACCATTTAATGCACCCTCGCCACACGTGCAGTGCCATTAAAACGCACTCACACTCATTCTGCATGCAACTGCCAAGTGTCACTTTGGAACATTCGAAAACGTTAGTGGAATCCAAGTGGCAGCAGGTGATTGGACGTTCGTCCTACGTGGGGAGAGAAATTAATTTTCTGAAAAACACTTTCCCACTTCTCTGCATGCTTCATCTTCTTCCCTAAACCTTTGATTTCCAAATTCTCTGTCTTCTCTCTAGAACCTCCATCTTCTCTCTACCATAACTTACCTTCTTCTTCTCCGATCCAATTTCAGAGACCGTAGAAGTGATCCAGACGTCATAAGCTTTCCATCAAACCGAACAAGTTCAAGTTTTGAATCTGGTAAGTTCGTCCCTTAGTCGTTCATTATTAGGTTTCATGCAAAACCAAATCTTGTCACCTGCATTCTCTTTATCTGAATCAAGTTTTGATTCTGGATTTTGTTTTAGTTCACAAGAAGTTGAGTGGTCTGAGGATAGAAGTGATAGTTGGGTGAATCCGGGATTTCGTGTTAGGACGTTCGTTCACTACTGATCCAGGTAAGGGAAGCTTATTAAGTTTAATTCATGTGTATGTGTTGTGCTGTATGAATTATATGAAATTATAAAGTATGAAATCTGTATTTTTGATCCTTGATATATGATCTGGATGATGAGATGATATATGAAATTTATGAAATGTGCTATGATATGAGTAGTTAAATGTATGAATGTTTATACTGAAAAATGAGTTACTGTAATTGAGACTGGAAATATGAAATATTATGAAAATGAACGTTCATCATCGAATGGTCTTTGACCGTTCGGTATTTTGTACTTTACTTGAAAACATAATTCTTTCATTTGGAAAGAATACTGATCTAGGACGAACGCTCTCTTATATTAGTCTTGCGTTTGAGCGTTCGGCCAAACGTAGGTGCTATGAGTGTTATGTGAGAAATTGAGAAGCTTGAAAAATATAAATTTCTATACTTAGTCAATCCTAAATAATTCACTTACCTATTGTTACCTTATAAATTTCTATTTCTATTATTATCCCGCCTCAGCGATGGGTCTCGACCCAGAGCGTTCGTTATGGGTAGCGCTCGGTCTTATACCGAACGCTCGTCCTTACCCTTGAATTCCCAACGTATGAAAATAGCGTTCGTCCAAACAGTAAATTAATATCCGTTACCGCGTTCGGTCATTGACTGGCGGTTAATATCTTTTATAAATTCGTATCCGTATCAATATCTAAAAGTCTTGCGATGTCTTTATTCATTTGGATTCGATCTAAAGTCCTTGAATTTAAATTATTCTAAGTATCAGTTGAATCGTTCTAGAGTCAGTCCATTTAACTGATTCAAGTGGTCATGACGTCCGTCCTTGGAAAGACGTTCGTTTTCTTTCTTTCAGAAACGAGTATCTCTCGGTATCATGTTAACGTTTGTCCTCATTATGAAGGGGGCTGAACGCTCGTCTTTTTATGAAAGTGGAACTAAGAATGAAAATGTGATCTAGAGGGAATTGTATAATGTGTGAACGGTATATGAGGTGAAACTATGATTATGGAATTTGAACGAGCGTTCCAAGGAGGAATGTCTCTATGATTTGAATATGAGAAGTTGTGTAGTATGACCATGGTAAATCTGCTGATGGCAGTTCATCCTGATGTTCCGTGAGTGCTCGTCCTCAAGTAGAGGGGAGTAGGTCATGTGTGGGAACGGCAGGAGGTCCTAGTCCTAATGAGTACTTTGGACTGATAGAGCTAACCTTGGGTGGCAGCTGTTGAATGTTTACAGTTATCACATCACCCGGGTGCACGAACGCCTGTAGGTACATGGGTTCATACAGTCCGGACGGTCTGTCTTATGAGAGGTTGAACTGATTTTATGTGTTGTGATATTTTATGAATATGAAAATGCTATGTGTATGAATGACTTGTGAATTAAATTCAATAAGCTTACCCTGTGTTATTTCCTTGTGTTGTCGTTCGTCCATGTACGTCCGTCGTGTCTATGCAATGATCATCCGTATGGATGTGAGCAGACGGGGAGGCGTTGCTTGAGGATACTCTGGAAGAAGAAAATTTGGAGGACGCCAATCTGGTCGAAGTCGAGGTTAAAGCCGAGCCCTAGAGCGCTCGTTAAGCTGTAGCTTTTAGTTTTTCTGTAAGCTTTTTGGACGTTCGGTTATAGTTTGTAAAATCGTTCGTCTTTAGAACTTTGAAATACTGCTGTATGGTATTTTATCTATGTACGTAAGCACGTTCGGTTTTGGAATTTTTGTGATTAGTGTAAAACTGCATGTTTTATACTGTTAATTGTAATTAATTCTAATTTATGGTAATTACTATATTTTGGGATGTTACAATATGTCTTACGGTTAGTGTAGAAATTAAATATTCTATGATCATACATTTTGACAATGATTTATATAATAAAAATTATTTCTAATTTATACAGTTTATAAAGATTCAAAAATCAAATACATACTGGCGAGATGAAACAAGCTCATGACAGTATTTTCTAACACATCTTCATGAATGGAAAAGATGTGTTATACTTTTGAGACTTTTTACTTACGCAAACAAACATCTTTATTTATTTCTCTGTCTTTCTTTATATTTTTGAATTTCTACTGATCTTTCATGGGCTCCATAAACCTGAGAAAATGCATAAAGTTATAAGGCACTATGTAAAAGTGCTTGACACAAATATTTGTGCAATAATGTGGTGGGATTAAGCTTACGTAGGAGGCAACAGTGTTTGATGACACTGAATAATGGAATATAGCTATTATAAAAGCCCACTTGCTATGCCCTAGTTTCTTCACCACTATCCACATTCCTCAGAACTTCATTAAAAATGTCTCCCAAACACATGCTAGTCTTTCTGCTACCATTTCTTTTGGTTGCAAGCTCCCTATCCATACTCCCATCCTCTTCACCAGCAAACAATGATGCTAAACCACAACCACATACTCCCAAACCACCACATCATAATAAACCATCACCACATATTGAAAACGGCCATCCCAAACCACCACATCATGGTAAACCACCACCAAATGCATCATATAACGATAAACCACAACATCATGATCATGACAGTATACCACCACGTCATGGTAATAAACCACAACACATAAAAGATGTATCATATAATGATTTATCACTAGACGATAAACCACCATACAGTGATTATCCACCACCACCATATGATCGTATATCACCACCATATGGTCGTACACCACCATATAGTCATAATCCACCACCATATGGTCGTACACCACCATATAGTCGTAATCCACCATCTGGTCATATACCACCACCATATGGTCGTAATCCTCCACCATATGATGGTAAACCACATTACATGGAAAATACATCATATGACGATAAACCAACACATCCTGATGGTAAACCAAGGAAACATGAACCACCACACACGGATCCACCACATCATGGTAAGCCACTGCCCATTGGAACCACAAAGGAGTTGCCACCGAAGGAGCAACAAAGCACAAAAAATCGACATCCGAGTCCTGGACATGGTGGTCATAACGTGGAATCAACCAACTTTCGACCAATTGATCCACCAGGTTCCGATTAGCCAAAAGTTTCAAATTGCATTAAAGCTTTAAGGATGCTCTATAATAATTGCAATTTGAAACCTAAATTGGCTAGAGTTTGCTACTTTAATGTATAAGTATTAGTGTCGATGCTGTGAGCATGTGTCATCAAATAAAAATTGGGAGTTTGTACTGATGTAATATAACCATGTGAGATATGACTCTCCCATGTGTGCTTTTGAAATTTTCACCTTGTATATACACGTAAAGCTTGATGGATGCACCGTGTTTGCCTCTGTTTTCTTTAAAATCAGTTTGGTGTTATATTTCCAAAACAAAACTAGTTATTCAACACACAAAGGATTAAATTCATTCGATTAATATTACAACAACAATGAATATATAAATTAATATATTGAGAGAAATATCGGGAAGACACAAATAGTATTTATTTGAGGAGAATAATATAATATAATAAATAATAAGAGAGTTATGAATAATAATCAACATATGCCAAACTATCTAAATTTAATCATATTATCTTTAAACATTATCCAAATAAGTGTAAATTGGATTGTTTTATACTGAAGAGACTTAAAGAAATACTATATTCTCATTGTTTCTTCATTTTCCCATACGCGCAATTCAATAACCTCTCTAAATATGTATCAACTTTGAGTTTTAGTACCATTTTCCTGAAATTTTCCTTTGTAAACTTGAATAATCTTATCAAGTAGTTTGTGCAAAGTCCATTAAAATTATCCATTTTAATAAATAATAGTATTTTTTAGTAGTAATAAATTTATTTATGAATGAAAAATATAACTAACAAGTTTAATACAAAATAAAATGTGATAAGTAAAAATTTTTTTACAGTAACTCAAATGGTAAACACTTCGTAACACTTGAGACATGGGTTCAAACATAGTAAAATACATTTCTCCAAAAAAATATACTTTTATAAAATAAATAAATAAGAAAATTGGAAATAAGAAGTGGACAAGAGACTTTCGGTGGTGATTGAACGAGGAAGAAGACAAAATAGCTTTAGGTGAATAAAATTCTTAATAAAAAAAAATCAAATAGGACCAAAATTTTGGCCTATAAATACCAAGCAAGGAAAAGGGGGATTTTGCACCAAGAAGTAGAGAGAAATCATAAGAAAGAAAGGATTTTAGTGTGCAGATTCTGGAAGTTTTCCAGGAACAACTTCTGATTAAGAATTCTGATTGAAAATATGTGTGAATACTGTTAATGAAAAACATATGTGCTTGTTGTATATCTATCTATATTGAATTTTTGTGTTAATATTATATGTTGTTGTTTGAATATGTAAATAAGAAATTTGTTAAGAACTAGTTGAGGAACACTTTGGCTAGGAAAGACCTGGTACTTAAGATGTCCATTGTGACACACCTCTTTTTCTTAGAAGTCTACTCGACGAGTTTTCAACTTAATTCTTATTGAATAGATTATATACTGTTAAGTTATTTCGTAATATATTTAATTAATATTAAATATGTGATAAATGTATTTTATTATGTTGAATTTGAATTTATGCATTTGAACATGATATGAGTATTATGGAGAGATTTTATAGTAGCATGGTATGAGTTGAGGAATATGAACATGATATGAGTCTCGTGGAGAGATTCTGTAATGACATGGTATTAGTGTACACATTGATGTTGAGGGTCCTGTTGTTGGAGGTTATCCTGATACTCTAATAATCATCCGGTCTCAAGTAGAGAAGGATGAGTTATGTGGTGAGAGGGGCAGGAAGTCTTAGTCTATGTGCCGGTTTTGGACATAGTGTTGAGGACTAACCTTGTGGATGGTATGAAGTATTTTGGAAGTGTATTTGTAAGAAGTAGAGGTCAGCACAAGTGCATAATGTCCTGTGACCGCTCATCAACGTATCATCCAGATAAGTGTCTATTGGTGAATGTAGTATGATGGGATGAATGTCTATTGGTGTGATTGTTGTATGATGGGATGAGGGTGTCTGACATGATTATTATATGAAGTTTGTTAAGTGTATCAATGTAATTATGCATGTTTTATAAATGATTTGTGATTTGTTGCATGTTAGTTCACCCCGAGTTCGAGTTATATTTAATAATGTGAAGTTGAAATATTATATTTATAATATCTATTAAATGTTGTGTGGGAGAATTTGGGATGTTGCAAGTTTCTCTATGAATTACAATCCCTCTGATTGTTCATGTATCTAAAAATTGTTGTTGTGTATGGGTGTTCATATACACTCATATCCATATGTCATTCCATTAGTAAGATATTGTCCGCTTTGGGCTAAGCCCTCATAGATTTACTTTTGGTACCACTCCAAAAGGCCTCTTACTATGAGATGTATCTTATGTGTATATAAACTCATGTGTATTTCATATTTTATGCGATGTGAGACTTTGTGTGTACCTAATATTTATAATATATAAGTGATGTGTAAACTTCACCATAAAAACCAGTTTGTAAGGTTGAGTTAGACTTAAAATCCACCTTCTTAATATAACTTCTTAATATAACTTCTTAATATAAGATATATAATTATTAAGAAAAGACATGGAAAAGAGAATAACTCAAGACAAAATTTCCTGTATATCCTTTTAAGAGGGACAGAGTTTAATCTATTATAAAATTATAATTTATATATAAATGAAAAAGCTGAGTTTTCCAGATTTCTTCTGAGTAAGTTTCCTTGACATTCGATTTTGCTTTTTATGCTAGGACTTTGATCATGCAGTGTCTGCTTTACCTTTCTGTTGCGAGAAATCGCAAGAATTTGGATAAATATTTTCTCACATTATTTTTAACTTCAAAACCTCAAAATCTTAAAGATCAGTACTGCATTCTTGTTTGTATAGTTTTTCTCTTTGGTATTTTTTCCCCTTTTCATGGGTGTATTAAACTAAACCATTCAAATGAGATGATTTTTCAGCATGATTTTTCATACAGTGAATTATCTACCACAACCTTTGTAAGACCCGTATAAATAAAATGATTTCTTACCTTAAGTATTTTATTTTGTAGTATTATATAATAAATTGTGATGAAAAAAAATGTTGAGAAATATTTAAGGAAGGGAAGAAAATTAAATTAATATTGGTTTCATAGTAAATTTCGAAAATAGATTGAAAGAGTGTTTAAGTATAATTGTTTGCGCTATTATAGTAGCACATGGAGCTTGGTCTAGTGGTTGATGTGAGTGTGCATGGAGGATGTGTGTTTTTGGTCTCAAGTTCAAACCCTCCTATGACCAAAAAGGCTCCTAGCTTTTTTTAATTTTCATCTTGGCATTCCCAAAGCCTTATAGGAAGCACTTTAGGTTAATGCTTCCATTATTTGATTCCTAGAGGGAACTTTTATTCCCACTAATCCCTCATTCAAGTGAAATGTTGCATGAGTGCTTGAATCATTGCTTTCTTTTTTTTTTCCACTTTGCTTGGGTGGGCACATATTGTTTTCCACTTGTTTGGGTGGGTACATGTTTTCTAGACTTAGGAGGCTTGAAAGTGACCTTGAGGGAGGTTAAAGCTTCGAGAGTGGAAAAGAGATTTTGGAGAGCAACCAAGTTGGGAGAGAAAGGAAGAGCCACCCTAGCCTTGGAGTTTTTGGACATCATTTGTAGGAGACCAAGAGGAGTGGAAGCTTGTTGTCTAGTGAGGAAAGGAAACCTAAGAGCCTTTGGAAGCTAGCTTGGAATTGAGGTAAGGGGTTTAACTTGGGATATAACATAGTGTATGATGGGAAGAAAGTAACAATATAATGTTGTTGCATGCTTTCTTCGTTGTGTGTTGGGATTAAAGTTAACATGTTGAGGTATGTACTTTTCTTTTTGGTTGAAAGTTTTATGAGTTTTTTGGTATAACACGCAGAAGCTAAAAATGAACTTTTGTGAATTTGTCCAAATTTATTTAAGACCCTTCCCAAAGCCCAAAATAGTCGTATGAGTAGTCAAATTAAAGATATTTGAGTCTAGTTTCCAAAAATTCAAGAATCAACTCAATTGGAGTTCGGTAGAGAGAGTAATGAGCAAAATAGTCATCAAAGGACAAAGCAAAGCAGACCAGAGCGTGGTTAAACTTCCAATTTTAATAATTTTACTGCAGCCAGCCCTATGGTCCAAAAATTACGAGTTTTGTGTCCAAAGAAAGATATTTGAGTCTAGTTTCAAACAAAGCAATAATCAACTCAATTGGAGTTTGGTAGAGATAGTAATGAGTAAAATGGTCATCAATGGTCAAAATTGAGCATATCAGAGTGTGATTAAATTTTCAATTTTATTAATTTTACTGAAACTAGTCATGCTATCCAAAAATTACGAGTTTGGTGTCCAAAGAAAGATGTGTGAGTCTAGTTTCCAGCAAAGCAATAATAAACTCAATTGGAGTTTGGTAGAGGGAGTAATGAACAAAACAATCAACAAAGGTCAAAGTTGGGAATACCAGAGCATGATTAAATTTTCGATTTTAATAATTTTATTGCAGCTAGCCCTGTAGTCCAAAAATTACGAGTTTTGTGTCCAAAGAAAGATATTTGAGTCTAGTTTCCAACAAAGCAATAATCAACTCAATTAGAGTTTGGTAGAGAGAGTAATGAGTAAAATGGTCATCAAAGGTCAAAGCTGAGCATACCAGAGCGTGCTTAAATTTTCAATTTTATTAATTTTACTACAGCTAGCCCTACTATCCAAAAATTACGAGTTTGGTGTCCAAAGAAAGATGTGTGAGTCTAGTTTCCAGCAAATCAATAATAAACTCAATTGGAGTTTGGTAGAGAGAGTAATGAACAAAACAATCAACAAAGATCAAAGCTGAGAATACCAAAGCATGATTAAATTTCTGATTTTAATAATTTTACTGCAGCTAGCCTTGTTGTCCAAAAATTTCGAGTTTAGTGTCCAAAGAAATATTTTTGAGTCTAGTTTCCAATAAAAAAGAAATCAACTCATTTGGAGTTATGTACAAAGATTTATGAGTAAAATAACAAGCAAAAGTCAGTGTTGACAGCATTCAATTTTACTCGTTGGGAGCACTTATCTACACTCTTTAACCAAGAGTGTGGGTAAGAGGGTATTGAGAATTCTCTTCCATTGTTGGAAGAGGAAAGAAGGGAGTGTGTTTAGAGAAAAAGGGGTGTATCGGAATTAGGTATTTTTGGGAATTTAGTAAAAAGTGGGGGTGCACTAGAAATGTTGTTGGGAATTAGTAATTTCAGATGGGTGCGGTGTCAGACCTCGTAAATACGCACCCAAAACCCCTCATGTCAGCTCATTTAAAACGCACCCAAAAACCCTCTGTGTGGACGCCAGGTGTCAAGAAACGAGGATCAGAAATCAGATAGTGGGATGCAGGTGTCAGCAGAAGAGCGGACGCTCGTTTTGATGTGGGAAGAAAATGATTTTTCTGAAAACTTCCGTCCCACTCTCTTCTGCATGCAACCTTCTTCCCAAAACTCTGAACTTCCCATTTCTCCTCCTTCTCACTGGAAAATCTATCTTCTCTCTAAGAAAACTCACCCTTTCTCTTCTCCGATCATCATTCAGGCACCGTAGGAGCATTTCTGGCGTCCCAAGCTTCTACTTAAGTCGAACAGTTCTGGATTCTGAAACTGGTAAGTTTCTCGTCCCTAGCTGTTCGTTCGTATGAACATGCAAACCAAGCTCTGGTTGCATGCGGTCACCTTGTCTGAACCAATCTTGGTTTTCTGTAACTTGTTTTAGTTTGAAGAGTTTGGTTGAGTGTTGAGGGTAGAAGAAATCTTATTTCCGCAAACTGAGTTTTAGTCTGAAGGATGTACGTTCACACTAGAGGTAAGGGAAGCTTATCTAATTTAATTGTATGTTGTGTGTATGTTCGTTGATAATGAATGCATGTTGCTGAATGGTTGAATGTATGTATCAAATATGAATACTGATATGGTGGTTGATGTGGAATCTGAATTTGTGGTATGATACGAATTGTATGAAGTAAGCAAACTGATTATGATTTGAATTGTATAAAGTTAGGGAACTTTGTATTGAGAAATGAATTGAAAATAAAAGAAATTTGAATATGTATTCCCCATGATAGTGTACGTTCGTCATTGAACGGTCCTTGACCGTTCGGTGGTTCTGTTAAATTGTTTGAAATGGAATTCTTTCAACTGGGAAGAATTCTAGTTGAGGACGAGCGTCTTTTTGTAATAGTTCTATGTTTGAGCGTTCGGCCAAACTTAGATGTACCTGAGTGTTATGTGAGGAATTGAAAATCTTGTAAATATATAGTGGTATAGTTAGTTATTCTTCAACCTGGTGTCCAACGTGTCTTATCATATTTATTACTCTTAATGTTTCTATTATAAGTTTAAATCAGTGATAGGTCTCAACCCAAGCTTTTGTAATGAGTGGCGCTCGGTCTTATACTGAACGCTCGTACTCGTTTCAATTTATCAAACTTGATGAAACGGCGTTCGTCCAAATTCAGTAAAAATTCCTTTTACCGTGTTCGGTCATTGACTGGCATTAGGTCTCTATAATTGAATTATTCTAGGTATGGTTCTTTAACGTCTTGATGTGTCTACATCCATTGGATCCGGCCTAGAGCCTCCGTACTTAGTTTATTCTTTGAGTATTGGTCTGAACTCATAAGAGTCAGTTCATTCAAGGTTTAATCATTCACTAAGTCCCTATTTTCGCATGAAATCTCAATTTCGTCCCTTTCTTTCTGAAAATATCAATTGGGTCCCAATTTTATGAAAATTGCAACAAATCGATCCTTTCCGTTAATTTGGCTGGACGGCGTTAAAAAAATTGATGAGTGAATGATGAGATGACGAACGAGCGCTCGTCCACCAGCGAACGAACGCTCGTCCAGCAGCGAACGAACGCTCGTCCACCAGAGAACGAACGCTCGTCGACCTCTTACTGCTGGACAACCGTTCGTTCCACACTGGACGACCGTTCGTTCGGTGGTCGAC
>JAHCHA010013530.1:0-154071 GCA_027742795.1 Vigna hirtella
AAATTAGTCCATCATTTAAAAAATGCGTCAATTACGTCCTCACTTAATAAAATTTGCATGAATGAAATCCCTTCCGTTAAATCCGTTCAAACGGCGTTAATTATTTTGCATCAAGATAATTAACGCCGTTTGTACGGATTTAACAGAAGGGATTTAATTGATGCAAATTTTATTAAGTAAGGACGTAATTGACGCATTTTTTAAAGAATGGACTAATTTGACATTTTCGAGCGAAATTGGGGACAATATAGGGTATTAAGCCTATATTGATTAAACGAGTATAAGAAAAATATTGAATGACTTTATCGATGTATGGATTAGACAAGTTAAACAATATACATATGAATATGAATATGTTCATACAATTACTAAACAAGTGTAGAAAAAAATATTAGATGAATTACTCCACACATTAATTATAGGAGTCTAGAAATACCCATTACACGAGTCTGTTCATATTACACTAGTACAGTAAAAAGAAACGACATCAGTTATTTTTGCCTATACGCAGGAGTTGACGAATCGAGGTATATACAAGCGAGACAAAAAGGGTAGGCTTTTTGTCTCGGTTCTAAACTGAGACAAAAAAAAAAGGGTATGTTTTCGCCTCAATTCAAATGCAACTAAGGCGATAAAAGCTATTTAATATAATATTTTTTTAAAAAAATTTTCCTACGAGGTCTATTGCCTTGGTTCCTTTGAACCGAGGCAATATGAGGTATTTTTTTTCGTCAAACTTTATTTTTTATTTCTCTTTAAGCAATTTGGATAATAAAACTTTCATTTCCCTAAGATATTTGTCATCTTTTGCTTGTAGAACACCATTTATTAGGTTCAAGAAGATGTTTTAGCTGCAATAGATGTATCCGATGATACTTTTTGAAGAACTTCAGCGGTAGAGTCATGAATTTGTAATAGATGGATCTAATGACACAACCCCAAGATCAAACATGATTACTGTCGATACCTACAAAATAACGCAAGTAAAAGTAAGAATATAAAACCAATTACAGTCAAGAACCAAGAACAAAAAGAATGTATAAAACAATGAACGTCAAAATGAAAGCAAGCTCAAAATTTTAGGAACCCCATCACTCATGGAACGCAACCTAGCCTTGAGATCCTCATAGTGCATCAAAACCATAGCTTCCACATACACTTCCACGTCGTCATAGTCGCTGATCTCCATCGAGTGTGACACCGCATTGTCGCAGCGAAGCTTCTCCGCGAAGAACCGACTCTTAGGTTGTCTCACCCAACCACCATGAGCCGGATGTCGCCCTCCTCAAGCAAAGCGGAATCCCAGAGGATCTTGGAGAGCCAATCTTGCGCCTTGTGGCTTTTATCGTCGGAGAATTTGTACTCCTCCGACATCATGTTAAAGAGGGTTTGCGTGTGCAGGTGAGTCTGAGGTTGAGTTTGACTGGCGTAAGTGGAGGATGGTGGTGGTGAGAAGGTTGTGGAAGGGGAGAATAAAAGGGTTGGATAAGGTATGAAGCCTTGCTTTATCATCACTAATACTTCCCCTGAAGAGTGGTTACTGTTTTACATTTCTGAATTTTAACTATTGAAGAGGTTATTACCTTCGTTAAGTAGAAAACAGAGGCAATAAGACCCTTCTACCTTAGTTCTAAAGAAAACCGATGCGTAAACCTTTTAGAAAAAAATCAAAATAAAATTATAAATGGCAAAATTTGAAAATATTTCTAACTATAGGCATCAATTTGCGGTTAAACTGAGGCACAAAGGGCTTATGACATCGGTTCGAATGGAATCGAGGTAGTAGAGATTGACAAAATGGATTTGAAACATTTAGATACAAAGGTTCTCGGCTTTTGGCAGGACATACTGCCTCGATTCTGCACAGAACAGAGACAATAGGCCTGTTTTGAAAAAGCTGTCAGATGAAAAGTCTGATTTGTAGAGCAAAAACAAGGTTTTTTGCCCCAATTGATGAGAGAACAAAGGCAGTATACTCGTAAGGCATCCGTTCCAATTGAATCAAGACATATAATTTCGCAAAAATTACGAAATTGTCGTCACGTTTTGATATGCTTCAGCTTTTTTGAAACCGAAACGTAATGTGTAAGTTAAAAAACTGTTTGTTTACTAGTGTTAATTAAATAAGTCTAGCAACAAACACTAAAGTATGTTTATACACTGATAAGACAAGTATGACAATATATATTGCACAAGTTTGTTTCTCCATATGCAAATTATACAAAACTATTAATACACATTAAACGAGTTTGTCTATTCACTGGTTAAACAAGTCTTATAATATAAATAAATGAGTTTGTAGATACATTGATTGAACGACTGTGTCCATACACTAATTAAACGATTCTAGCAACAAACAGTAAAACAAGTATGTTTATACACTGATTAGACAAGTCTAACAGTATACATTAGACAAATTTGTCTTTAGACAAATTAGGCGAGTTTATTAATACACATTAGTTTTTCACTTACTAATAAGACAAATCTTGTAATACACATTACATGAATCTAAATATACACTTATTAAATGAGTCTAATAATACACACTATATGAGTTTATTTATATACTGATTAAACAAGTTTAATAATATATATTAGGTGAGTTTATTTATGTATTGATTAGACGAGTGTAATAATATACATCAGATTAGTCTTCCCACAACTGATTAGAATAATAAAGTAAAAGAAAAAATACACAAGATTATGCAAACAATAATTAGAAAAGTAGAACAATAAATATTATGCAAGTCATTTCATACATTAATTAGACGAGTATAACAAAAATTATTAGACAAGTTTGAAAATATACTCACTAGATGAACAAAGTAAAAAAAATTGGACGAGAATGCCAATGTATTGATTAAATGAGTTTAACAATACACATTAGACAAATCATTCATATATTCACTAGACAACTCTAACAATATATACAATAGACAAGTCTTTCAGCATATAAATTAGACGAATCTACTAATAAACATTATACAAGTATGTTCATTTACTACTTAGATGAATCTTGCAATCACAGTATACGAGTCTATTCATACATTGATTAGATGAGTAAAGCAAAAAACATTACACAGGTCCAACAATACACATTAGAGGAGTTTGTCCATATACTTATTAGATGAGTATAATAAAATATATTAGATGAGTTATTTCATACATTAATTAAATAAGTATAAGAATACACATTAGACAAGTATGTCCATACATTGATCAGACGAGTCTTGTAACACACATTAGACGAGTTTGTACATACATTGATTACACCAATCTAACAATATACGTTAGATGAGTCTGTTCATACACATATTAATCTATTAATAGACATTAGACGACTCTATCCATTATATAATTATGAGAGTCTTGTAATATGCGTTACACAAGTTTGTCTATATATTAATTAGATGAGTCTAACAATACATATAAAACAAATGTGTCCATATACTGATTAAACGAGTCTAACAAGCCCATATTGAACGATTTTGTTAATGCATTGATTAGATGAGTCTAACAATTCACTTTACATCAGTTTATTCATATATTAATTTATTTATATTTTTAACGAGTCAAATATGTATGCTTTATAGAGATTACTTTATTTTACATGTTTTATCCTTTATAGTTTTATAAAGTCTACTATTTCTAGTTTTATAAATATATTCACTTTTCTAAACTTATAAATTAATTTTAAAATTAATTTTATTCAAAATTTAATTATAAACTTAAAAATATTTATTATTATTTTTTATTTTTAATTCTCTTTTAATAAAAACACAACATCAAGTGGATAGACGATTTTTAAAGGAGTTTTATGATAGAATATTTCAAATTCTCTCAAATAAATACCATCTAAAACTTCTTCATCCATATATTTAAAATTTTTACTTTCATGAAAAGGATTCATTCACGAACTATTATATATGTCCGCATTTAATATATTAAAAATATATTTTGTTGTACTTTATATTACGCTTAAATATTATCCACAATAAACTATTTTATTATAAAAAAAATCAGTACAATATTAAAATACTCTTAAGTGTTAAATAAATACAATCCAGAGCTAACATTGTTAATGGACAGTAACAATTAAAAATAAACACGGTTGATTTTAACTTAGAAAAGTCTTCTATCAATATCAATGAAAAAATATTACTTACATAAATTGAGTCTAAGAAAAGAATTTATGAACAACAAAAATAAATATATAAAAAAAGATAAATTATGGACATTTCAATTTTTTTTGACAAAATTTAGATATATTTAATTTAAGTGGTCAAAATAATCCGTAAATTTATTGAACTTCAATTCCTAAATTATCTATTCAAATTATATATTTTATGGTAAAATATTCTAAATTCTCTTTAAAAAATTAATACTATTTAAAAAATATAAAAAATTTACTTAATAAGAATGATTAATTGAGGTGCTGATTTATTAATATTAAACATATATATTCTATGTACACCTAGAATAAATTATTTTATTATTAAGAGAAAAAAATTGGCTTGCACTATTAAAATGATTATTTTACACTTTGAAACAAAAGAAAGAAAAGGAAAAACTCAAAAGCAAGCATGCATTGTTCATTATTACATGCATGCATGCGATCTGGATTTTCTATTCATTCTCACCCAGGTACGTGATGGCCACGTTCTGATTTGAATTCTCCTTTTTCTGAATTCCAATCTCACGCCATTTTCATCTTCGACTCATCACTCAGTTCTCCATCTCCATCACCAATTTCTCCCAAACAAACACCATTCTCGCCATTCTGAATTCCGATTCATCAAATTAACCTCACCATTTGCATTTGAGATATTTGATCCACGCACCAACGCCAATCTCGAATGTGTAAATCCGAAATTGTAAAATCTTCAAACTCGAGGATCGTTTTCCGTGGGAGATAGATCTTGGAGTTCGAATAGAGCAGAAATTAGGATTTCGCATTCGCTAGGAGATAGATCTCGGAGTTTGAATAAGTAACGCTATGTTTTCCCTCGCGATTACAACATCGGTGATGGCGTCGTCGGGGCCAGAGTGGAAACTCGCGCGTTGGTGAAAGAACTCTCTACTCCGATGGGCAACAACTGCGTGGGACCGAACGTCGGTAACGGCTTCCTCCAGTCCGTTTCGGCGGCGGTGTGGAAGACGCGCCCGCCGGAGTCCCGCCTTCCGCCTCCTTCCGCCGAGACCAAAACCTCGACTCCGGTACCGGACGCCCAGAAAGCCTCGGAACCCGCCCCTTCAAAACCAGCGGATCCTCCGAACCGAGTGCAGAACACGCCGCCCGAGCCGGTCAAAATGCCCCAGCCGCTGGACCACGAGAAGCCGGCGTCGAGCCACACCGAGTCGACTCCCGGCGACAAGGCTAAGAAACCCACGCACGTGAAACGGGTGTCCAGTATGGGATTACAAGTCGAGTCCGTGCTGGGTCGAAAAACAGAGAACATGAAGGAGTTCTTCAGCTTGGGGAGGAAGCTGGGGCAGGGGCAATTCGGGACGACGTTTCTGTGCGTGCAAAAGGGGACGAACAAGGACTTCGCGTGCAAGTCCATCGCGAAGCGGAAGTTGACGACGCAAGAGGATGTGGAGGATGTGAGGAGGGAGATTCAGATCATGCACCACTTGGCGGGGCACCCCAACGTGGTTCAGATCGTTGGGGCATACGAGGACGCCGTTGCGGTGCACCTCGTGATGGAGCTCTGCGCTGGAGGAGAGCTCTTTGACAGGATCATACAGAGGGGGCATTACACCGAGAAGAAGGCCGCAGAACTTGCTAGGTTGATTGTTAGTGTGGTGGAGGCTTGTCACTCTCTTGGGGTCATGCACAGGGATTTGAAGCCCGAGAATTTTTTGTTCATGAATCAGCAGGAAGAGTCTCCCCTTAAGACCATTGATTTTGGACTCTCCGTGTTCTTTAGACCAGGTATTCCCCCTTTTCTAAGTGGATCCTTGGTGTTAAGAATCAAAGTTTTAGAGACAAAATTTACATCTAGGAAGTATTTTTGTTTTATTAAAGTTAGTTTCATGTTGGTATAATGAAGGTCTAACTTAAATGTTACATAGATGAAAATAATTATGATTTGTTAGACCCTCTTTTACATGCTCAGTCAAATTTTCTAGTAGATATTAGTAACAGATATATCTAGTGGATTATTCGCATCAGATCATGATGATTTACAAAGGTTATTGAAACTCCAAACTTTATCAGAGATTAATACTAAAAATATCTAAGTTTTGTCCTTAAATGTAAATAGTTGACTAAATTCCGTAACAACTTATTATGTAATAGCTTCAGTTTAGTTTGGATAAATTCCTCAATAACTAGTTATTAAAAAAAATAAGTAAAATATATTAAACTTTTGGTATGAGCTAAGATCAACTT
Organism: Vigna hirtella; assembly: GCA_027742795.1. Classification (NCBI taxonomy): domain Eukaryota; kingdom Viridiplantae; phylum Streptophyta; class Magnoliopsida; order Fabales; family Fabaceae; genus Vigna; species Vigna hirtella. The sequence continues at coordinate 6,395 of JAHCHA010013530.1, forward strand.
ATGAAATTCGGCTTTGAAGAGAAGTACAATAATCCTAAAGCATTTAAAAAAGTTGAAAGTATGTAAGTTAATTTTTCTGGGTAGTTATGTTAATGATATGCAGTATCAACTGGTTTTGAAAATGAGTAATCTCTAAGGGAGAACTCGACTCACCATTTTTAGGAGAGTCTCCCTGCTCAACTATGTTTATTCTATCAAAATATTAAGACTCTAAACCTTAATAGGAGGTCGAATCCATTATCACTTATACCAACAATAGTCGGTATGCAAGTTCATTTTAATTTATGAAGAAATCTTGATTTATTTATCTTTTTATTTTTTTTTCTTCTGTAAATACTTATTTATTGAGAAATTCATTTAAGCTGACCTTATTCACAAGCTTAGTTAAGTAAGAAAAACTTTTTACTATGTCATAAGTTTAAATAAGCTCTGTAGAAGCTATTAGCAACGCCATCTTAATAGTATTGAAGTTTATTATGATCATGAAGTGCTGGGAGAGACATCTAGCGATCTATTAATTGTACTTGCTCAAATATGTACTGTGCTACCCGAATAAAGGAATTTGAAACGATAGAAAACAAACGGCTTTGATCTAAGAGAATTATCCATGTGATTGGAGTGAGATACATGTTTCTAGTGTCATAAATGAGCAAATTTATCAGTTACTTTTGTGCATTGTTTTTGTTTAGGATGGTATGTGGTTTCCGGTTCTGTCTGCTATTGAATCTGGAAATCGATTATTTTCTTTTTGCACAGGTAATTATATTAATTTGGAATTTCGAACACGTTTGCTTTCTCCTCTTTCTTGTCTACTACGAATATAGAGTAAAGACATGGTTCTTTTTTCTCTCCTCTTCCGTGTGGGCATTTATTTTCATGAACATTTTCCTCTTGATACTTTAACACTGCCAATTCAAGCCTTTTGATGTTTTGACTCTCACGTTTTTTCTACACTTTATTCGTAGTTACATTGACTTTTATTTCCAAAATTAATGCTTTAGATAAAGTAATTATTCTTCTGAACTACTGCTAAGTCTATTAGTAATTTTCTTTAGCTTATGTCAGGACATTACTATGGCTACTTTATGTTAATTAAAGGGAAGAGAATCTGTTTGTCTTCCCTTAGACTGATTGAGACTCGAGGAGGAAAGCCAATTTGAAATTTGCTAGTTTAGATATACAGAGGGAAGACTGATCTGCTAATGCATAGATGTGTATTTTACAAAATCAACTCAACAGGTTGTTTACTAAGAAGTTAAAGAATCATACATGCGAGCAGCAATAAAAATGAGTTATACAAGCAAAAACGAAAGAATATGTTTAACAGTTGTGCACGTCGGGTAATAGGGTCTATATTTATAGAATTCTTTAGTGGAGAAAGATGGTGGATGATTTGCTGACCATGTTAGCTAAATACTGAATTAGTGTGCGAGTGTACTGCAGGGGTTTGTATGGCGGGTGCATTTTAGATGTTTAAGTCATCTCATGCATGTAGGACATCCTGTTATAGTGCTACCTCATCAAAGATGTGTTCTCTTAACTTACTAGGAGGGACTCCATTTCGTTTAACTATGCCTCTCTTTTTCTTCCGCCTTTTATTTGGGATTTGGCCTTTCCAAATTCAGATTAAGAAAATGTCATAACTTCAGGTGAAACATTCACTGATGTGGTTGGGAGCCCGTACTATGTGGCCCCTGAAGTTTTGCGGAAGAACTATGGTCCAGAATGTGATGTTTGGAGTGCTGGGGTGATCATCTATATTTTACTCAGTGGAGTTCCCCCATTTTGGGATGGTGAGAATGCTATACCGTTTAATTTTATCATGCTATACTTGCTCATAAATGCCTGATATGTTTGGTATATGGATCAGAAACGGAACAGGGAATATTTGAGCAAGTTTTGAAAGGAGAGCTTGACTTTGTTTCTGAACCCTGGCCAAGCATATCTGAAAGCGCAAAGGATCTTGTTCGAAGGATGCTTGTAAGGGACCCTAAAAAGCGGCTGACAGCACATGAAGTTCTTTGTGAGTATGCATGTCTCGTTGATGCTACTGGGCTTGATTTATTTTGGAAAAGTTTTCTCACCCTTTTGTTCTTAGAGATCAATTTCAAATAATTTTATAGATTGTCTAGTTCTTAGGATTTTCTTTTTTAACAATTTTCATTCATGTAGAGACAGACTATATGATCAAGAACTACTTACTATAAACTAACAGCTATTATGATGATAAACTGTCTCCTTTCCTATAATAAAACAAAAAAGCTTGACCTGTCCGCTTTTCCCTCCCCTCCCTTTTCGGAATGAGAAGTATTGGGGACATGAATTTCAAATTGCTCCTACCGAATAGACATTACCACAATATTCAGAAGTTAAACCAAAATTTTGAAATTTGCCTTGTCAGTGGAGATTTTCTGATTTTGATTTTTCAGATGAAATAGTACCCTACTTCACATATGGTGCTTTCTGTTGAAATGCCTCTGTTTTATTTCTCACACTAATACATGGAAACTCTGTACTGCATAAATATAATTTTGAAATTAGAAATATATTAAAGATATTTATGATTGAATCTATTTTTTTCTCTCAAAAATTATATTAAAACTGCTTGACAATATTATTATAATAAAATAAATACGAGTAAACAATATAACTTTCAAACTTTGTGTTGTGAAAAATTTATGGAAATAACCACTATATCAAGTATATTAGCAAAGGAAAAAGTTTTCAAGACGTATAATTTTATGCTGAGGCACTGATAATGGTTTCTCGAAGTGACACAAAATGAAGCATCGTGATCTATTTATTCAATTCAATTTCTGGACACAATAATCATTCATCTGATTATTTTCAATACGAATCGTAATTTATTCTGTTTCAAAATTGAAGCATATTCATTTTCATTTTTAAATATACAAATACACAAGCTAAGGTTGATGATATGCAGGCCATCCATGGGTGCAAGTCGGAGGCGTTGCTCCTGATAAGCCACTTGACTCTGCTGTCTTGAGTCGTTTGAAGCAGTTCTCTGCAATGAATAAGCTCAAAAAAATAGCCATTCGAGTGAGTATCCACTATTTATTTGAGAATAGAAATACATTGCAGGTGCTCAAGAACTAGCTTATTTTATTAATTTTCCATATAACGTTATCATTCACTATATATATTGCTAATAATAGTCTAGCTGATTAAGCCTCGGGCATTTGAATAATGTCGATAATATTGAACATTTTGCCAGTTGTAGATAATTGCTCCATTCAAGCAGTTGTTTGACTTGCTGTATTATCCCTTGTCAGGTAATTGCTGAAAGTTTGTCGGAGGAAGAAATTGCAGGACTGAAAGAAATGTTCAGGATGATAGACACAGATAATAGCGGACAGATCACTCTTGAGGAACTGAAAAATGGTTTGGAGAGAGTGGGTTCTGTTCTTAAGGATTCTGAAATTGCTTGGTTAATGCAAGCGGTAAGTGCTTGCCTGCAATCCAAATTGGCCGCTCAATGTGCTACTGTTTCGTGTACTAAAGGACCTGTGACTGATTGTAGTTTGATTCGTTTGAATACAATTGGACTATTCATGAACTAATGCGCTCGATTCAATGATTGATTTAATTAAGTAATTCATCAAATCAATCTTTTTGCTTTCTTATTTATATAATGCAGGCAGACGTTGATAACAGTGGTACCATAGACTACGGTGAATTCATAGCAGCTATGGTACACCTAAACAAGATCCAGAAGGAAGATCATCTATATGCAGCATTCACATACTTTGACAAAGATGGGAGTGGATACATTACACCGGATGAGCTCCAACAAGCCTGCGAACAGTTTGGCTTGCAGGATTATCACCTGGATGAGATAATACGTGAAATTGACCAGGATAATGTAATATATTGCATTCCAGTGGTTTAGTTTTTTGTTTTCTTTATTTGACTTGTATTCTGCACTGTTTTCAGGATGGACGCATTGATTACAGTGAGTTTGTTGCCATGATGCAAGACACTGGATTTGGCAAAAAGGGATTTTAGACATCATGAGTAAAACTATGGACCCCTTCAAGCATTTTGTGATCTATTGATCTTGCAACATGAGAACTTGATAAACAATCTCACTCTCACAGCTAGCATAATCTCTTGCAGACGCCAGGTTATGTAAGTACATGCATGCACTTAGAAAAAATGTTTGAGCTTCAAGGAGAGGAAGCTTGAATGGCATGATAAGCAGTGTTTATGTATTTACAAATCATTTTTTTGCTGAATATATAACCTAAAGCAACAGATCACAGTTTTTCCCGTTGAATCTGTAACCCTTTTGTGGGGGTAAATGGATGGTAGAACGATTTTTCAGCATGTGATCTAATGATGTTAGAATGCCGGTTCGCACTCTACATCAAATTGGTGACAAATTTCCGAAAACAATGTTGAAGGGCATGCATTTACGAGAGATATGAATGTTCTTCCAGCTGTGAAGCTCTTGAGTCTTTAAAGCCATGCCATCTTTCAGTCACTCTCAAACCATGTTGTATCAACTCATGTACCCTGTTTGCATTCGTGTATAGAGAGCCAACTTATCTGTACCTTTGGTTTAAGGATGCTTCACTTTAAGTGTATACACAATCAGTAAATTTTTGTTCTTCTGTAACTTCCTATTTTTGCCCAATGATACAAGTGGATGAGTTTGATGACAATCAAGAGATGAATTTGGAGCACAACAAAAGCTGTACACCACCCTTTCCTTTCTTTCATTTGGTTTAACTTTTAACTTTTATGTCCTTAGTGTGCTGGATCATCCAATTAACTCACTTGGCTGAAGCAGGTTTCCCTCCACAATAGATTCAATATAGATTCAATATTTCAACATCACAACATCGAGCAAAAGGAAATACACGAGAATACAATATTATTTTAGACTAACTACTTTCTTAATTACTTGGTCTTTTAGCTGAACAAGCTTCAAATTTTTGGTTCTATGTTTTAACATTTATAAATTTAGTCCTTTCGTACGTTATTCTAATTACTTTAATTTAGTTCTCATCTGAATTTAAATGCTAGGAAATAGATGAGATTTAAAATGATATTTACGATTACAAATAATTAAAAATGAGATTTTTAAGAATTAAAATAAATAATTTTGAACTATAAGGCCTAAATGTGTAATATCATTTTTTTAGTCAAGTTCGTGTCTTTCTTAATATCGATTAACCTAAGAGAAATTGATTATTACAGTGCCTGAAATTAAATATCTAGAATAAGTTTTCTTGTTTGAATCTTGCAGATGAAAAATATATATTCTTGAATGGCATGAAAATAGAATAGTATTTTATGTGAAGTATTTTTTTTTAAACAGTTCAACAATGTTTAAGATAGTAAAGAAAATTATAGTCTCTCCCTATAAATGGAAAAAAGTTCAACAAAAATCTATTTTAGTATTTCTAAAAGAAAAAGAGTGAAAAGTAAGAAGAGATAGTAAAAAAAATTATAGTGTCAAAATAACATCATCTCACTAAAAATATGTTGGTATGAAGTGGCAGGACAAATTGGTACTAAAAAACACCTATTTGATTATAATTAACAATATAAAATTAATTCCTCATATAATAATTAGAGGTGAGTAAATGGTAGGTCTAAAATGTTTAAGATATGTTTTACAATTTTTTGTTGTTATAAGTAGATTGAATAAGTTAGTTGATTAGCAGAAAAAAAAAAAACCCACACAAATTTAGTCCTTTCGTACGTTATGACAAATTTATGACATTAAAATATATTTATATGTTAAAAATATGACAATTTCAAATTTGAGGATTCATGACTATAAGTTATAATATTCCCATTTTATTCTTTATTAAAGAATATTAAAAACTCTAAAACTCTAGTTTTAAATTAGCTTCTCCACTCCACATGGGATGGAAGGTGAAAAATTGAAAGAGAAAGAAAATTTAGTAAATAATAACCATGAGAAAGAAGTTGTTTGGTTAATAGAAAAAGAAAAAAAGACACTTGGATGTTTTGAAAAATATTTTCGGATTTAAAAATATTTTTCGGAATATTCACGAATACCATCTTTTATATTATGGAATCATTGTTTCGGAAAGTACTCTTGGATTCGAAATATAAAAATGATTTCCAAAATTAGTGTTTAAGAAAAAATTTCTATATCTAGAAAATGTCTCCCGAAAGATTATTTCATTTTTTTTTAATATTTTGTAATGGGTGTTCTAAAAGGCTAATCTACGTTGAAAATTAAAATATAAAAAATGTTCCAAAACATCCCTTTCAGATTATATTTTCTAGATTTGAAAATGCTTTCCAAAACATTCATTTTTTTTTTTTTGGCTTTCAATCTTGCTAAACTTTGTGTAAATGAAGAAAATGAAGTAAGGGGAGGAAAGTAGAAGACATTTCACTGCACAAGAAAAGAAAGGGAATGTGAAATTAGGGTTTTAGTGTTTTTAATGTTTTTTAATAAAGAGTAAAGTGAGAATATTTTAACATACCAGGGTGCAGGAAAAAAAATGGAAAAGGCAGGAAGGAGCAGCCCTGATTCATGGATTAAGCCAGCAAAAAGTCCAAAAATTATACAACATTTTAAAATAGTAGGTTGTTTGTGAACTTATTTTATTTCAAAATTGAGATATCTAGATACCTACCTAATGATCAACTTATTTTATTATATAAATTTTATTTATATTAATGTAAACATATACACTGTCTTTCTTTGTATTTTTTAAATAATTATATTACATTATAAATTAATAATATATATAAATTGATTGATTTAATTTATAAAAAAAAATTAGGATGATAAAAAGTAAAAAGAGAAAAAAAAATATGTAACAATTTTATACAAAATATTTTAAAATAACGGTTTCTTTTAAAAAAATAGTTTATAATTATTTTTTAAAATCAGTTAATAATTATATTATAAAAATAAAATAGAAATAAACATTGTATGTAACATCCCAATATATATAGTATAGACTATAATAAGGAGAAGCAACATGCATGATAAAGTAGTACAGTTATCCAGTTAAAACATAAAGTAATACCTTTACAGTCATCCAAAAACAACTATAAATTTAAAACTTTATATACAAACCGAAGACTATTCCAAAACTATCTACAAGGCTCTAAAGAACCAAACACAACTACTCAGCAGCAGCATCACCTCCATCCAATGCTTGCTCCAAGGAAACATCTTCTTCCGCGGCTCACATCCAAAGGATGGTCATCGCAGAAAAGAATAGCAAAACATACAAAATATAAGCACACAACAGGGTAAGCTAGTTTAAACAAAGACTAATCATACCATAATCAATAAAATTCATACAAGTATATTATACATTCACATCACTTAAACCATTCACACATAACACACACTGACTCTGACTGTCTGGACTTAGAATGATTGCCGAGCTATGGCGGGTCGTGCACTCGTGGTGGCTTCTACTGCTTTGCAAAGCCATTGCCAATGGGTTTCACCCTACCACACTCATGAGGTTAGTCCGTTATCACTCACCTTGGGCCATACTGGAAGCACCCAAGACTAGGACCTCCTGCTACTCCTCACGACATGGATCAATCCTCTCTACTTGAGAATGAAAGACAATTGGAGTTTCAGGATAACCCCCAAGACTGAGCTCCTGCATTCATTCTAAACTTACTTGAATCTCAACTAGAGATTCCACTTTGAATCACAACATAGGCACCACCATGTCTCCTCTCCTTGAGGATCATGGAATTACGTCCATAAACCACACTTGAACTTTACACTTTTGATTACAACATACCACAATCACCACAGATATTACATGATACAACTTCAACTTACTTCATACAACACTCATTGATTCATATTAGACAAGATAAGAGTACACAAGACTTGAACTAGAACGTACCCCTCGCATAGCGCACCCATTCGCCTAGCGAGGCTATAGACTTCTCGCACAGCGACCGAACTCGCCTTGCGAAAACCTTAAACAGAGACCAATTACATTGGATCTCTCGCATAGCGACTAAAATGGCTATGCGATTAAAAGATGAAAAGCATCAGACCCTAACCCCTAGCATAGCGACCCAAACTCGCTACTCCAGAACCTCATCCAGAGGCTTGACACCTCTAAACCCTCGCAGAGCGAGACCCACTCGCTAATCGAATAAATTGAATAATAGTTCCAGACCCCAACCAGTCGCATAGCGATCCAATTCGCTTTGCGGATTGACAAACAGAGAGCAACCCTCTCAATTTACTCGCACAGCGCACGCATTCGCTATGCGGGTACATTGGCAGAGAGCACCTCGCCAAGGTAACTCGCTATGCAAATCCATTCGCACAACGAGTCTGCATAATCTACAGAACGAAATTCTGCAGAATTACACAACTCAACCACTCTTTACCCACTCCACTCAACTTGGCCAACTTCTAACACTCCTAAATCGATGTATATACTAAATTAAACTTGACTAAAGGATTCTAAACATTCCTAACACCAATCTAAAGTGTTTATGCACCAATCTACACTCTAAAACCTCCCATTCATCAACTTATAGACCCAAAACCAAATCTACCACTTGGAACCTGTTTTTGACCATTTTAATTACTTAAACGAGTCCCATATGACCTATTTAGACTATTCCAGCAGTCCCCAACAGCCCTTGACCCCTAATTCTCAAATTCACTACCTCACTTCCTCTAAAATGCACTAAACCAGCCCAAAACGCTTTACACTTTACTTCAACAACACTACAGCACATCATAGCCAATACCAATCACCAATTCACACAATTACAGCATATAGATCCATCCAAATCAGCTCATCAATCACAATTCACAGTTTTATAATCTCATCTTTCTAGCACATTCAATTCATATTGTTCTAGAACTAACCAATTTAGTCTCAAACAATCAAATACTAATAAACTCAACACATAAACAGTTCATGCAACAATTCAATACAGTGGCTAGCTCCCCTTACCTCAGAGACAGACAATCAGCTCACAGAAACGCTTCAACCGTACCTTGCACAGCAAGGAAACTCAACAGAAACCTACAACTCACCAATTGGTGATAGAGAAACACACTTAGAACCTAAATTGAGCTAGAATTGGAAGGAAATAACCACTAATCACATGCAACCAGAATCGTTACATGCTCACAGCTCAGAGGAGAACGGACCGAAAAAGGGAGACGACTTACCAGCTGAAGAACGAGAAATTGATCGGTCCAAACTCAAGCCCTCAACGCCAGGATCGCTTAGGCACTTCCTGATCGTTGAACAGATAACTCAGCAAGAAGAAATCTTAGAGAGAACTCAAAGAACTCTAAAGAATAAAGTTCTAGAGAGATGAAATGTTTTTAGAATAATGAGAAGTGTTTATAAGAACTCTGTTTATATTATAAGATTATTAAAGTAAAATAATCTATCTCATTATTCTAATACACCAATCTGCTCTATAAGACTCTATTTTTCAGGTCTTTACATTGTATGGAAAAAAAACTTTATATATAAATATAAATTTATGATGAGTAATTTATTCACGTAAAATAATGGGATTTCATTACTTGCATTTATAATTTACATGGATATTCTGTGCAAAGCGGGAAAACCTTGGAAGGCTGTCAAATTGTTCAAAGAGGTTACGAAGAAGGGTTTCCAATTAGATGTTGTGGTTTATAACATTTTCATTCGAGCCATTGGTCTTTCCCAAGAGGTTGATTTGTCAATTAGGGTTTTCCCTGAAATGAAGGAGTTGGGTATTAATCTCACTATTATCACTTTAGATGGGGGTTTCTTCGCCCGGTTTTCATGATATGGAACAGAATAGAACTTCCGGATGGGATAAAAGAATTCTTAATATATATATATATATTATTTTGTATTCCTTTTTTTTATTCCTATTTTTTCTCTTAATTTTATCTATTAATTCTAATTAATTGAAGAAATAATTTGAAAATAAAACAGCAAGTACAAAAATAAATAATAACCCCTTAGAGACTGGTACAATTTAATTCCACATTTTATTCATTTGGGTTTAACTATGTCATAACTCTATAATTCAAATTAGGTTTATCTTTGGATGAACTGCATTACTCATATTGATCTCAAAAAAGAAACAGTGGGTACTGCTAGTCCGTGAACAGCTAGCCATCATACTGTAGATAGATGCTCTTGTAGATAAGGGGTTGATAGATATGGCTAGGAAGTATGATGGGGGAGATGTGACTTTGCTGATTTATTGGACGAGTATTTTTAAAAGTGACCCAACACTTTACGGCACGAGCTGACGACAGTCATACATCATCTGTGTTCGCGTTCCCGAAGATACCCCTCTCTTTCAAGAGGATTCGCGGCATGTCAAGTCCTGGTAAAGTTCTTCGCTTTGCATCGAATTAAACCACATGCTCCACCGCTTGTGCGGGCTCTGTCAATTTCTTTAAGTTTCATTCTTGCGAATGTACTCCCCAGACGGGATACTTAAGGCGTTAGCTACAACATTGCATGGGTTGATACGCACAACGTCTAGTATCCATCGTTTACGGATAGGACTATTGAGGTATCTAATCCCATTCGCTCCCCTAGCTTTCGTCTCTAAGTGTCGGACACTAGTCTAGATAATGTTGGCTTAAGGTCTGGTTTTTCAAAGATTCTATACTATTTTGTATTTTTGAATCTAGCACACTTTTGCAAATTGAACTAATGCTAGTCTTGGTTTTACAGGTCGCAGATGAACTGGGAAGTTTTGTTGGTCGATAATAGAAAGTGTTAATGCTCGTATATTTGACCAGACATCAGTAGAAGAAGGTACATGCTGAAGTTCCACTTTTGTCTGGCAGTATTGTGTTTGCCATGGTCTCTTTCACATTTTCTCTCCCGTTAGTTTCTCTTTCTTCTTTGTTTTACATATTTGTTTATTTTATCCAAACCCCAACAAACCACTGCAAAAGCAAAGTTAGACATGATCTATCTATTATATATGCTCATGGTAAACTGCTTCAATGGTATAAGAAGCCGCAGCTTTTGGCAATCTGGGCTATCTCATCTTGTTATAAGAAGAGATTTCTTCTCTATTACAAAGAAATAGAGTGAAAAAGGAAAGAATTGAGAAAAAAAGATATCCCTGGGAAATAGAGTGGAAAAGGAAGATGGTAAGAAAAGTTAAAAAAAACAAATAAAAAATTTCAAACAATAAAATCATTGTTTTTAATTTTTATTTTTATTTATTTCTTTTTTTTTAAATCAAACCCTTAATTGCTATTTCTATTTATTTACTTTATTTCTCTTTACAATTTTCTTTTTCAACTTTTTTTTTTCTTTTTGTTTTCATTTTACCTATAATGAAATTTGAGAATTTAGCTAATAATATGATCTTTACCAATATTGATAGACCACGTAAGAGAGATTGAGGTAATTAAGTTTGCCATTGAGAGAGGGTGACATTGCTGACTCATTTGATGTGAGAGTATTGTAGTTTTCTAATCAAAACATTAATAATTTTGATATAGTGTAACTAAATTTAATATATTAAAAAAAGTTAAACTGAAAAGTAACTCTAGACTTGATTGATTCTCATAATTTTTTATTTATAAAAATAAATTAACAAGAATACATGATAATTAGATAACTCTAGATACAATATAATCATCATAAATCAGATAACTCTAGATATAATATAATCATCATAAATAAGATAACTCTAGACACAATATAATGATGATAAATAAGATAACTCTAGACATAATATAATAATGATAAATAGAGTTACTTTATATCTAATATAATTATGATAAATAAGATAAACTTTAATACAATATAATCATGATAAATAGGATAAACTTTGATACAATATAATCACGATAAATAGAATAAATATCCTAACATTTTTCCTTAAAGTAGAACATACAAATTGTATGTATCAAACTACAACATACAAATTGTATGTATCAAACTACACCATACAAATTGTATGTAAAGACTCCTATTTAGGACAATATACTCAAAAACCATATACAATATACTCAAGATAATATATTGTATATTGTAACAATCTAGCACTTATTCAACATAGATATAATATAGTTGAGAATAAAATTATTGTAATTCATGTCAGACAAGTTCTAACATAAAAGAAAGTCATATGAGATTATCTAAATGTTTATTTAACAAGAAAGTAATTGCTTTACCATATCCAAGTTCAGCATCCAAATCACATTCTTCAAAGCCTTCTTTTTGTTTTCACCAACTCTCTTGGTTATTTCAAGAGTTATTATGCTTCAGTCATTTTTGTTTTCTAAATCTTTTCTTCCATCTTTAAAAAAAGTCATATGGTTCTCTAGAGTAATCACATTTTCCTCCAACCTTTTTGGTTCTCAACATGAGGTTACAGCCATTACAGATTAAATCCAAAACTCTGAACTTCTTCCCATGTAGTTTGGAGATGATGGCAAGGATCATCGTCCATGTCTCTAACCCTTTTAGTTTTGTTTTCATTCAATAGAGGAATAAAGTTTTCCCTGCAATTCCAATGGGTTTATGAAGCCGAGACTCAATTCCAAGGAAAATACAAGCTTGAGATTCTTGAGACAAGATCAATAAGACAACACAAGAAAAGAGAAGACGCTCTATCTCTATGTTGATAAAATTTGCAAATTCAGGGCATAAGTAAATATAAAATACAAGAACTTTGTATTTGTAAACATGGTTGAAAAATGAGACTATGTAATCTTTCAATTTAAAAATAATACATGCAATTTAAATCAAGGTACAGAATTATTAAAAAAAAATTCTCTTACACATTTGTTTAATAACTATCTTCATAACACTTTTGGTCAATGAGAAAATGTAGAGAAATACAGCATCACCTTCTTCCACACAAGTTTCGAACCACAAGAAATAGGTATGACATGAAAAGCAAAAGGCTTACCAATTATAAGTATGATTTAAGAAGTAGAAGATAATATTTGTAGAACTCTGGGAACTAATGCGTCTTTTTCTTTTAGTCACCACTAAATTCATATTCATCCGAGTGGAACTGAAATTAAACAAATCTTATATAAATAAGTTTAGGATTATCAGAGAAAGTATTCATTGATAAAACATATCGAACTTTTAACATGTTAAGAGAGGAATATTAGACTTAAAATTTTACTCCCTAAATTTAAGGTAAATCCAGCTTTGCTCATAACAAATTCAAAACAAAAAATCTTCCAAATAAAATAAAGGTTTAAACCTTCATTTGGTCCTTATATTTGTTGGTCAATCTCAAGTGGGTCATCATATTTTTTTCGGTCTCAATTGGGTTCATAAACTTGTAAATTATCTCAATTGGGTCTAAATATTTGAAAAATTGAGTCAATTAAGGCATCTCCGTTAAGTTTTCACAAACTACGTTAAAATTGACTGACATAGTGTACACTTAATGTGGTGACGTAAAACTATTATATTACATGAAATTTTTTAACTTAATTTCATTTTTTAGAATTAGAAATTTTTTAATAAAATAGGATTAGAGAAAGGGAATATTTGTAAATTCAGTAGAAGAACACACGAGAGAGAAGACGAAGCAGTAACCTCACCCAGTCATCGTTCTCCGTTCTCCGCCATCATGCAAGCCCTAAACTCACTCACCCTCCGCGTTTCTCCCTTGGACCCGCTTCGCGCTCCCAACAATGCCGCCAACAGATGGGTTACCGCTGCCAAACGCGTCTTCTTCGTCTCCGCCATGGCGGAGCCCAAGATCTCTGCCCTACAGCGCCAGAAGTGCCCCAATCGTGTCTTCTTCGTCTCCACTTCGCGTTTGTGTTCGGATTTTTGCTTTTGGAGGGGTTTGGTTCATTGGATTCAGATTCGTTTGATAACGATCTTATTGCTCTGGTTCCGAACCTTTGGACGAAATTTTGATTCTATGGATTCGTTTCTGGCGTCGGAGGGTACCCTTCTCTCAAGTTAAAGTCTCAGATTCGTAGATCTTGGTCCTCTTCTGAGTTTCAGGGTAAAAAGCTTCACTTTCATGTAAATAGAGGAATACCCAACAGGGTCAGTTCGCGGTTGAGAGCTTCAACTGGTGCTCAGATGACCCTTAGAATAGGGAATGTTCAGTAATGGAGGGAAAAAGGGCTTCAACCCAAGATGAAAGAGGTGACTTCTGCCCAAGACCTTGTAGAGTCACTGTTAAACGCGGAGGACAAGCTGGTGGTGGTTGATTTCTTCTCTCCTAGCTGTGGTGGCTGTAAATCTTTTAATCCTAAGATATGTCAACGGACAGAGATGAATCCTGATGTTTAAATCCTTCAAGTGAATTATGAGGAACATAAGTCCATGTGTTGTAGCCTCAATGTCCATGTTCTCTCTTTCTTTGCGATCGATTTTTGTGTGAAGATTTTCCATTTGGTTGCTTGTGAAGAATTCTTGAAGTGAAAGTGAAATCTCCTTCTTGTTGTGGTTCAATTTGTTTGATTTTAACCTTAGTAATCTCCTTGTTATTATTGATTATCGTCCTTGCCGGAAAGAGTACCATCATCACCATCGATCGCTTCGACGCGTCCAAGTTTCCCACCCGCTTCGGCGGCCAGATCCATGGCTTCAACAATCATCAATGTCGTTGTTGGCCGAGGGCTCTTTCCGATCACGACGGCCCTCTAACTCTATTTCATTACAAATCTCCTAATCCGAAGAAATTCTTAATCTTCGACAATTAAATAATATAACATAACACGTCATATAACACTAACACATACTTAATAACAAATTAAATAATAAATTCTACGTAATATAAGACATATACATAAGCAGATTAAGTGTGCACCACATCAGCCAATTTTAATGCCGTTTAACGGAGATGGTTTAATTGACTCAATTTTTCAAATTTATGGACTCAATTAAGACAGAAAAAAAAAAAGATGACCCACTTGAAATTGACCAACAAATATAAGGACAAAACGAGGGTTTAAATCTAAAATAAAAATTTGTCCTCTGTGCTTAAACTAAAAGTGTTAAAAAACTGCCGAGTTACTTATGAATGGCATGTTAGCAAATATATGGAGAAGTTTAATAACAAGCCAACGTTGTTGAATAATTTTATTTCGTTAATTTTGGATCGAGTTTATTTAAGTTCTCAGATTTTCTTTTTAGTTTCTTAAATTCAAAATAATTTTTAGTCTGTTAAATGTAAAAAGTAATTTCTATTCAGTTAAATTAAAAAATAAAAAATCAATCCCCAAATATAGAAATAAATTTTTAATCCCCTTAATTTGAAAACAGTGTATTCCAGTTCTCTCGTTGTTAAAATATATACTGACTTGATTAATAATATTTTTTTTGTAGTTTTAAAAGTATTCTTAAACTTAGAATAGTGAGTAATATTTAAAACCATTGCGGTATTTTAAAAATCTAACAAATCCATTAACAACAAAATATAACACAACAAATTTTATCTTCACCCATCCACTTTATCTTCATCTCTTGGTCACAAAAGTTAAGATTTTATCTTATGTTTTATTTTGCGATTTGGTTTGACTTGTGACAAAAATGTAAAAACATGATATTGACTTGCTTTTATGAATTTTGCAATTAAAAAACTGCCACAATAAATATAGTTTAGAGCATCATTTGCTAATATATATTTGAAAGTATAATATTGTCATAACTTTATTTTTAAAACTAGAAAAAAGAAATTGTAGTTAGGTCAATAAAATTATGTCACATTATAGGAATAAAATAAGCTATATTTAAATTAAGAATAAAATATCAACTATAAAAGAATTAAAAAATTATTTCCTACTTTGAGGGGCTTAAGAATAATTTTTCAAACTTGAGGGACTAAACAATTACTTTTGAATTTAGGAGAAAAGGAACTTGTATTACTATTTTCATCAACAAGGATAATATGAGCATTTTACATGTATACTTCTTTTTTCACTTTTAAAACCAGGAGATTCGGGTCTGCAATAGTTCCAGAAGTGAAAAAGTAATCAACCAAAATCTGAATGTGGACAAAATATTACAATATTCTTGTATGTGTTTAAAAGGATCATAAAATTCAAATTCAGTGGCATTTCTATGGCCTCCTCAAACCCAGTCAAACATACTTCTTTCTTTCAAAAATGTACAAACCTCATCAACTTTGGTCAACACTTCAAAAGAATGGAAATGGTAAACAAAAGGCAGCTACAAAAATTCATCACACGTACCTTGGTCAGAAGTTCTGTTCTTATGTAAATAAAATTATTCACAACAAAATCCATAGATTAAAGTAGGGTGAGAAAAGCATAAACTAGAAGATGGAAGCATCACCAATGTTGAAGAATTGTAAGAAAAATGAAAAAACATGGCATGTCTTTATTTGCACAAAAGAATTTAATAAATGAATTTACAGCACCATACATGGCATGAATTTAAGAATATAAAGGAACTAAAAATATCAATATGCAGGGCCATCCCTTCCTCAGTGAACATTTGAATGTGAAAATAGAGATTTTGAATAGACATTGCATGAAGCGTGAGAAAACTTGCAGCAATATGTTATGTACAACCTCGCTCTGAACGAACTCCAACAAAACCATACGAACGAGAATGGTCGTATGTCACATCATATATCCAAGTTTCACCATTCAACCATCAAATTACACTCAACCTCACGTAAAAACAATAAAACAACACTGCACAATACACAAGTTTTCACGATCCATGTGGGAAAAGGAAAAATTTCATCATGGTAGTAGTAGTAGTGTTAACGAAATTCAGTTTCAGTTTATGCTCCCACATTTGACCAGAGAATTGGAAGGTTAATCCCCCACTTGTGTACTTGAAACGCATCTCCATGGTCTTGCTCGTGTTCCCTTGTCTAGGAGCATCAGCAAGCCAACACTTTCAGGTGGTAGACTAAACATATACCTACAATCACAAACATTTCAGATGACGAACAATTTCTTCCCAAGGATTTGATGGTCGGTAATAGTAACAAAGATTACTCCTTCCATAACATAGTTAAAACAAGTTAAAGAACCTATAAACCACCTTACAAGAAATAGTAGACAGAATTTTTAGCTACCCGGAAATCTAAGATTAGGAAAATCTATTCTCATTCCTAGAAATGGTTTTAACCAAGTTTTCCATGAAAACATTTTCACGTGGGAAGGTGGGAAACAAACTTTTCCAATTTGAAATAACAAAAATTAAATGAAAGAAAATGCAAATTTACACTTATTAAAGCATTTAATAGGACAGTAAATTAAAGATTTTGCTAAACTAATATAAATATTACTAGGAATATATTCCATTATCCAAACAGAAATTAGGAATACGTAGGAATCATGATTGCAGGGTACGAAAATATTTCTCTTCTATCAAACCACACTTAAGATTTTCTGAGATTATGGATTTATGGACTTGGCCACTTTGAATCCACGATTTTATTCTATATACGCTGTTTTTGGCTTTTGATCATTAAAAAATCTAACTTCAGATTTAAAAGCGTTTCTAAGAGAAATTAGATGTTTTGCAACACACTATTATTAACCGAAATTTATTAAAATTACAAATATGGATAGAGCTCACTTTTATTTTAATGACTCTCTAATCTGATTTTGCAGTTATTCATCAATTTTAAGCAATAGTAGCGTGTCAAAAGTGTCTTTGCAATTGTGTTGCTAGCAGCACTCCTCTTTCTAGATTTGTTGGTCCAACAATCCCTTTAAAGGAAAAGAAATGCGCAAAGAAAAAGAACCAAACTCCAAGTTCAATACATGTTAAACATGCTCAAAACTTTGATAATCCAAGTCCGCCACAGTCAAGTTTCAGAGGCAGATGATGAACCTCACAATATAAAGATATTACTCAATTCTTAATATTTTATTATAGGCGTTATGTTCATGAAGAAAGGCCACTAGAATTAAAAAAAAATGAATTCTCTTTAGAATGATTTATGGGTGAAGAGATTGAGAATCATGCCAAAAAAACAATTTATGAGACCCACTGAACACAAAAATGTAGTGATAACTTACTTGCTTTGATGAGCTCTCTTTCTCCAGAAAACAATTGAAGAAACCCACTGAACACAAAGAGATGAAATGGCATAAGTTTTATATTCAATTCAAAGATTTTATCAAAATATATTCATGTTTTCAAAATCGCACAAACCAACTTTGTTAGCTGAGAACCACTTGCAACAAATTTAAACTGAGGGCCAAACAGTGATAAGCAGGATGATGTAAATAGCTTAACTATCTATATGCAACCTTGGGACGGACCTAAAAGATGGATAGGTCAAACAGGACGCGCACTTCCTCATCATATATATGCAGAAAAACATTCATCATGCTGTAAGTAACCATTACGATCATTAAATTACCTTAACAATTGAAAATAATGCAGAGTTGCCTGCAAAACTAGGTTTTTTTTCCATTTTTCTTTGTGGTGACATCTCTTTACACAGATGTTGAGCTATTTCCTTCAGCAACACCAGTTGTGCTTTATCCGTGCGCATTGAAATGATTGCCTGCCTCATTGATTCCCTATCAGCCTCAAGTGCCTGCAGCCTCATGTAAAGCTTCTTTACGTAGGGATCCTCGAATTCAGTAGCATGATTCCCTGACCCCATTGGAGTGGTTGCATAATCTTCGAAATCAATAGTTTCAGCTTTAGAATCTGTGAAACCATTACATGGTGCGCCACTATGAACAGAGTCAATTGTATAAATTCTGTCATTCGTATCATCACCTTCTGATACATTATCTACCTTGGAAGGTTCCTCTGACTTCGAGAAATAATCTCTCTTATTGTTATTATTGCGCTTGGGAGAATCCATCGTAGACTCGGGTCCTGTTTCTTTAACCATCCCACCAATTGATGTTGAGTCAGATGAAAGTTTCCTAGAATGCTTATTCCTTCTTGGAGACTGTCCAACAATTACTTTCTCTAGACTATTTTTCACTGTAAAATCCCCATCCATCTGGGTATAAGTGGGAGTTTTCTCCATTTGAGAAATCCTATTTTCCAAGCTCCTCAATTGGTCAGTTGGAGTTTCACCAAAAGCATATTTCTCTATATCCGTGTCATCGATATCAGCATCTGTAGCACCATGCATCACACTACATTTCAAAGGAGGATATTCATAAGGTGGAAGTTCATATTGATCACCCTCGGCCTCCTCCTCAGTAAGACCAAAACTCATCAACCTGTGCTTGTAAGCCTGAACTTCACAAGTAAGTGACTGAATGATCTGTTCCCTCTTATACAATAAATCTTCCAAAGATAGAAGTTCCTCCTGATCATGTTGCATCTTCTCCTCTGAAAAACGCTTGAATTGGCGCGCCTCCATTTGAACCTCTGCCTTTTCCCTCTGCAGCCTCAATATCATTGACATGGCCTCATTCGCCGCAGTTGATGAAGAATTTCTCTCCTCTTCCAACTCAGCATTCAAATCTTGAATGGTTCTCTGCTGCATACTGACCATCTCACGCAAGGCCACACATTCATTCTCAATTTCGATCTTTGCAAACGCCGGCATGGCCAGTTGACCATCCATTTTGAACTCATCATGCTTTCGTTTAACAGATCGAATCCAAACCCCCGAAGATTGAGCTATCATGGAGCAACCACATCCACAATTGCAACATTTCAACAAATCCCTGGAAGATGGGACTACTTCCGAAGCCATAGATAAAAAATGCATAAACACCCTTGAACCACTTACAATCACCAACAACGTTTCACCAAATTCAAAAACAAATCACCTAACAAAAATACCCATCAACCGAAAAAAATTGGTATTTACTTCGACATCCCCTCGGTCTTCGCCTCCCTCTTGTCAATCATCTTCCCATCCGATCAACAAATAAGGCAAAAACACTGCAACAAAAAACATAGAGCCACCGTGTTAAATCCAATAACAATAACAGCTAACAATCAATACAAAAATTTCAGAAAAAGCAAAAAGCAAAAGTATTCAAAGCATAAAAAGAAAAGCCAAAAAAAAACATACAACCCAGAACTATAAATCGAATTTTTTTTAATTCCCCCTTTTCAAACGACCTTAAATCCTTATCCCCAGCCTTATTTCTCCATGCCAAAAAAGTCAAAACCAAAAACTTCCCCTCCACAAAAGAAACAGAACCTACCTTTAAGGTATTTCCGTCGACGAATCAATAGCAGACGCGGCGAAGGCTAACACGACGCAAATTTTTCAAGAAAATTCGCCTGCTCCGGATAAAATTAGGAAAAAAAAAATGAAAAAAAAAAGTGCAACCAGCAAGCAGCAACCAATCCTGAAACAGTTGAATCGTTGTTTTCTTGGAACGAAAAGAATGGGGGAGCGGGAAGGGTGTTTGGTGGGAAGGAAAAGACGAGAGATAAAAAACAAAACACGAAAAAGAAAGAGGGAATTTATTATTTTTTCAGAAACCCTAGATATTTTAACTGGTGTTTTTGGGATTTGTTTTATCTGGGTTATCTGATTTTTTTGTGTGTGGGGGAAACTGTGGCTGATTGATCTCTCTCCCCAAAGAGAGAGAAAGAAAGAGAGAGAGACAGAAAAGAAGAAAGAGAGAGAAAGAGAGATAAAGGAACGTTCAAATTCCTGAGTTGTTTGAATGACCTTTGTTGGAATTTACAACTTTTCTTTGCTTTTTTATTTGTTATTATAACAATTATATATTCTTTTTCTTTTTCTTTTTTCAATCTTTTTTTTCTCATCTCATACATTTATAAATAAGAATATACTTTTTTTATAACTAACGTTTAAATATGTGACACAACCAATTTAATCTCTAATTACTCATAACATAAGAAAATTGTATTTTTTCTTAGTTCGATCCAACTTTATGATAATTTAAATTTTGAATCTAATAATTTGATATATAAATAGGCATAAATTACAACATATGTATTTGTTTTTAAGAAAATAATATTTTTTTAATATAGCTATTAATTTATAAAATAAATTGATCCATAAATTTATAAATAACTTCTGACTAAATCTATTTAAATAAATAATCAAATAAATATAATAAAATAAATAACCCAATTTAATTTCAATTATTTTTTTGTATTGTATAACTTGTTTTATGACATTTCAAGTCAACTATTAGAAGAGAGTCTATGTAACAACTTTACCTCTTTTATGCAATTGATGATAAATATTATTAAAAATGTAAATATCTAACTAAATAGATAGTCAATTTAGTTTGTTTAATTCAGTACTTCTTTATTATTAGACTGCTACTTAAAATAAATAAATGAGTCCGACCATTTTTGGAATGTTATTTAAATCTTTAAAATTAACCTAATATGGAAACATAAATATTTTAGAAAAATAATTTAAACACTAAATTTTATGGACACATTTGATATTTACTTTTTAATTCAGAGTGTTAGCGAAATACAATTTCAGTAGAAAAATTATTCATATATTTTAAATATCAATGAGATTTCCAAATTTTTTAATTACATTTTACAAATAGAATTATTATTTTATTTTTAATTAATATTGTGATCAATCCTGTCAATGGTTATTTAAAACCTGAGCTAATTTAATTTGTTCTTTAAATGTGTTAAAAAATATATTTTAAGTCTAATTCAATTTTATATAATGAGATAATATACTCAACACACAATATATATTGTTTGGAGTTTTAACTACCATGTTAAAAGGAATGAACTTTTAAATTTAATTCAATCTCACAAAACTAATGTTTTTATTTACTTGTATACTTTAAGTTGGTCTTATATTTAATCGACGTGGACTTCCAACAAAATAAAGTGTAATTTTTTTAATTCGGTCCAATACAGGACAACTCATTTTTAAAAAAATAAAATAAATTTTAATGAAAATAAAACCAAATATATATTTTTAAAACATAAAGATAATTTAAATTTAAATTTTAAGTCTAATAATTTTATATATAAATAAATTTTTATATCTATCTAATAATAAAAAAAATAGATGAGTAGTTCCCGTGTATGCTTTAATACGAACTTTGTAACTTATTCCATAAATTTACAGTTTAGTCCATAAATTAATTCTTTTAACATTTCATGCCAAATAAGTCTATCTTGATAACTTTACCTATCTAACTACTCAAATCTGATATCACTGTTTAAACTAGACTTTTATATTCCAGTTTTTATATGCACTGAATGATAAATATTATTAAAAATGTCAACACAATATAAAATAAATAATGAATTTAGTTTCATAAGATCCCGTACTTAAAAAAATTAAAACAATTCTGAACATTTTTGGAATTTTATTTAAATATCTAAAATTAACTCTATGTTTGGTCCCTTATGGAAACCTATATATTTTAGAAAAGTAATTTAAATCCTAAATTTAATTAAAAAGATTTTAGATCTAGGGAATAGGATGTTAGTGAAATATAATTTCAGAAGTAAAATTATCCAGTTATTCTAAAATAATTAAAATGGAAAAGAAAAATGAGTTCAAAGGAGAATAAAAATGAGAATATAGATACAAAAATTCTGGATATTCTTGTCACGTCTATTTCAATTTTTTATTATTTTATTTAACAATTATTTTTTATCAAAATATTTTATTCTCGTTGAAAACATCAGAATATTTTATTGGTCATAATTAGTTATATCCCGTCCATACATCTTTTTTGTCTCCAAAATTCCAACCCAAAAACTTGATGTAGAAAATCTTAATCATATTCTTCTTAAAGTAACATAATACTGTTCAACTTCACTTTACATATTATTTAAGACAAATCATATATTTAAAAAATAATTAATTATACTGATTCTTTTTATGATAAAATAATGCTTTATTAAAGCTTTATATTTTCCATAAATAATTAATTTTATTATATAGTTATAGTTATACTAGTACATTGTTTTAAGATGTTATTTTTTAATATATTATTGACTAACACCTTCATGATATTTTAAAATAATAGATAATTGGAGACATATAAATCTTTTAATAATGTCCATTAAAATGACAATGACATTGTAAATTGTTTTCAACTCAGTCACAGTTTTAATCATAACCCATTTAATATAAAAATAAATTAGAAAGTAAAACAAAAAAATATTTATAATTTAAAATTTTCGTTTAGTATTTTGGTGTGAATTGAAATATTTGCATTAAAATACAGTCAAATTATAGTTTTCAATTAGTTCAAAGTATGTTTGAAAGCATTTTACCATTTACTATTTTTTTTTTGTCTTATTTTCATCATTAAATTATACCTTTCTGGTTTAAAATTTGTTTCCATTGTGTTCTTTGACCAAACTTATTTATTTATCAAGCTTTGTGATTCGAATCTAAAAAAAACTTGTATACAACTCCACATAATAAAAAATATATTTGATA
Organism: Vigna hirtella; assembly: GCA_027742795.1. NCBI lineage: Eukaryota > Viridiplantae > Streptophyta > Magnoliopsida > Fabales > Fabaceae > Vigna > Vigna hirtella. The sequence goes on from JAHCHA010013530.1 coordinate 29,717, forward strand.
TTTTCATGAAAAAAAAATTTCAAAGTTTTTAGATAAATAAATAAAATATTGTATCTACTTCCATTGTATATTGAAATAAATATGTAAAATACAATGTGAATGTGGGATTGTATGTAATGGTATATGAAGTTCAAGCATATTTTCGAAATTAAAACTTGGAGATAATTATAATATGTATATGCTTATATATGGTAATTATTTGTTAACCGTGTGGTATAAATTTAAAAAGAAAAAAGTATTTTGTATTATTTTTATTTGATAAACTACGTGTGTTAGTGTGATTATGTGATCTTGTAGTAATAAGTAACTAAATTAATCTCAAGTAAAAAGCAACCCCTTAAAATATAAATAAATCGGTCATGATATAACTAATCTCAATTAAACACTATTAAAGTATCAAATTAATATATAATTTGAAATTGAAATAATATTAGACACTAATGTATATATATATATATATATATATATATATGGATATATGAATGACGAAGTTGCACATATAAATGATGTGTTATACATCCCAAATGAAAAGCAACTTATTGAGTCTTGGACAGCTTCTATAGAAAGGCTACACCATGTCAATGCATCAGAATCTCATAAAAGTATTTGATGGAAGACAGTGACTTGTGATCAAAGCTCCGCTAGCCAAGAATAGAACGTTCAAGGTAAATTTGAACGCGGCAACAATACAATGTCTCTCTACTCTGAATGTCGAAGAAGAAAGTTGGATATAGCATTACAGATTTGGGCATTTAAACTTTAAGAGCCTGAGTTTGTTAAATAGCAAAGATTTGATAAAATGTGTGCCTCTTATAAATACTCCACAGAAGATATGTGAAGGTTGTGCCATGGGGAAGCAAGCCAGAAGAAAGTTCAAGAAATTTGCGCCCAAAAGAGCCAAACAGTCACTTGGTGTAGTTCATTCAGATGTATGTGGCCCTTTTGAAGTACCATCACTTGGAGGTAACAGATACTTCCTAGTCTTTGTAGATGAATGGACTAGGAACATATGGATTTATCTGTTAAAAGAAAAGAAAGAAGTATTCTCACGCTTTGTTAAATTTTGTGCCATGGTAGAAAGGCAATCGGCCTTGTAGATAAAAATCTTCAGAACCGATGGAGGAGGAGAATTTAATTCGGGGGAGATAAGAAAATTCTATGATGACAAGGGAATCGTGCACGGGGTGGTAGCTCCATACACACCTCAACATAATGGTTTGGCCGAGAGGAGGAATAGAATGATGCTTGATATGACCAAGGGCTTGATTAGGGGGAAGAATCTGCCACACAGCTTATGGGGAGAGGTTGTTTCCACAACAGCCTATCTGCTAAACAGAAGTCCAACAAAAGCATTGTCAAACTGTACTCCATAAGAGGCTTGGTCTGGAATCAAACCATCTGCAGATCACTTGAGAATATTTGGACCCATGTGCTACAAACACGTTCCAAATGAGAGAAGGAAGAAGCTAGGAGATTAGAGTCAAAATTTCGTTTTTATAGGCTACCATCCAACAAGTGCTTATAGACTATACAACCTAGAGAAGAATCAAGTCGTGATCAACAGAGATGTGTTGATAGATGAGACTGCTACATTTGATTGGGTGGAAGGAGAAGCAGGTTTGAAACCAGATATGGTTGTGTTTAGCTGGTTGAAGGAAAAGAAGCCTGAGGATGTTGAACAGGTTGTTGCTGATGTAGAAGCCAATAACAGAAGAACGCAAAGAGTTAGGTTCCCTTCAACTAGACTCGCAGGCCATGAGGTGTTTACAGATAATGAAGTAATAGACTCAGGTGATCTTGTTCATTTTGCCTTCTTAGCCGATGTTGAAGGACTCACGTGGAAGCAAGCTATTGATATAGAAGAATGGAAAGATGCTATGTTGGAATAGTTGGGAGCAATTAAGAAGAACATAACTTGGGAAATTGTGGAGCTGCCTCAACACAAACACGCTATTGAGGTCAAATGGGTGTTTAAAACGAAGTACAAACCAGATGGCAGTATAACAAAGTTGAAAGCTATACTGCTAGCAAAGGGCTTCTTACAGAAACCTGGAGTTGACTTCATTGATGTCTTTGCACCAGTTGCAAGACTTGAAATGGTGAGACTTGTTGTTGCAGTGACTAACTTTAATAATTGGAAAATTTTCTAGATGGATGTCAAATTTGTGTTTCTAAATGGCCCTCTTGAAGAGGAAGTTTTTGTGAGACAACCACCTAGATTTGAGAAGAAAGGTGAAGAGCTAAAGGTATATAAATTGAATAAAGCTTTATATGGGCTTCGACAGGCACCTCGAGCCTGGAATAAACACATCAACGCTTTGCTCATTAGACTTGGTTTCCAAAAATGCACTGTTGAGTTTGGAGTCTATATGAAATTTTTTGGGCAACATTTCTTTACTTCAATTCAAGTTGAGTTTACAAGTGATAAGCTCTCTTTTTATAGGCAAAGATGAGCTTGGAAGTGTGCTATGAAAGCTACATCAGCCAACAAATGATAAACGTGCAGACTTCTAATGTGCAGTAGCTGTTTCCCATCCATGTGCTCCACATGTTCCTCATGAAAAAGGTGTTGACTTAAGGAAGCCACCCGGTTGCTTGTGTTCCACATTTTGCATATGTTAAATGTGTTTCTTCTTGGCTAATTGATGACGAGCAGCAGCAAAGCTTCTTGGCAGCATAGGTTTCCAAGTCTTTATTAATTGGCCTACAAAACAAGGTAAAGATATTTAGTTAAAGAAGAACAAGCTAAGACTTAGAAAGAAAAGATTAAGTCTTTTATTCAACTTCCCTTTCTTGGTCTTAGAGTAAAGTTGATACTTCATTGGATGGGAAGTCCCTAAAGGGGTTGCCATCAAGGGTGCTTTGTTGGTGTGTTTGTATGTAGATGATTTGCTTGTAACTGGAAGTTCTGCAGAAGCAATTGAAAGATTCAAGTTGAGAATGAAAGAAGAATTTGAGATGATAGATCTTGGTAGTCTGAGCTATTTTCTTGGGCTGGAGTTTGTGGATGGAGTTTTCCTTCATCAAAGAAGGTATGTTAACGAGATTCTGAAAAGGTTTAATATGAAAGATTGCAACTGCACTTCAATCCCAGTCATGGAAAATTTGAAGTTGTCTAACTACGAGGAAGAAAGCAAGGTGGATGCAACCTTCTTCAAACAAATAGTAGGGTCACTCAGATATATCTATAACAGCAGGCCTGGCATTAATTTTGGAGTTGGATTATTGAGTAGATTCATGCATGATCCAAGACAGACTCACCTTGCTGCAGCCAAGCACATCTTGCGCTATGTGAAAGGAATTGTAGATCTCGATCTTTTCTTTCCCAAGAAGTTTGACAACACAAATGGAATTTTGGAAGCATGGTGTGACTCAGATTGGAGTGGTGATCAGGTGGATAGGAATAACACTTTTGGCTACTTGTTTAAGTATATGGGAGCACCAATCTCTTGGTGTTCAAAGAAGCAGAATGTGGTTGCACTCTCATCATGTGAAGCGGAATATATAGCCTTTGCAGAAACTGCTTGCCAATGCGCTTGGTTGGAAGCAATCCTTGATGAATTGAAGATTGAATGAGAAAACCAATACGACTCTTGGTGGACAACAAATCTGTCATCAACCTATCGAGAAATCCTATCTCTCACGGCAGGAGCAAGCACATAGAGACCAAATTTCATTACTTAAGGGACTAAGTGAACAAAGGAAAATTAAAGCTAGTATATTGTCCTACAGAAGAACAAGTTGCAGACATTTTCACTAAGGCCTTGAGACAGAATAGGTTTGAGAAATTGAAGGAATTACTTTGAGTTAAATCTTTGGAGAGTTTAGTTTTAGAGGGGTGTGTTGAATATAAAAACTAAAATCTAACTGTCTTAAGTGTCAGTTCACCGTCTATTCTTTTGTTCCTCAACCATACATATATATTTGTTAATGAGAAAATAACTTTCGTTTTCTCTCCCTCCCGTGTAACATACACTCTGCACATCTCTCTGCTTTATTTCTTCAAACACCTAGAAGTGTAACAATTATAATATGTATATGCTTATATATGGTGATTATTTGTTAACCGTGTAGTATAAATTAATAAAGAAAAAATATTTTGTATTATTTTTATTTGATAAACTACGTGTGTTAGTGTGATTATGTGATCTTGTAGTAATAAGTAACTAAATTAATCTCAAGTAAAAAGCAACCCCTTAAAATATAAATAAATAGGTCATAACATGATATAACTAATCTCAATTAACCACTATTAAAGTATAAAATTAATATATAATTTGAAATTGAGATAATATTAGACACCAATGGATAATGTTAACAAAAGCTCATTATAAATAAATGAACATTATACATCAACTAACTTAAATGTTAAAATGTTCGTGTACGTAATATTAGTCCCCAATTTAAGGATAACGTTGATATTGTATAATAATTTATATATACATCAATCAATTAAATTAAATGTTAAAATGTGTTCTGTATGACGCACTTGGAATGTTTATGTATAAAGACCATTTTAAATGCAATTAAAATAGAGAATAAAGAGGAAGAAAAAGGAAAAACACGTTGCCAAAGAATTTTTCATATATATATATATATATATATATATATATATATATATATATATATATATGCTCATAAATTTTTTTATTTTTATTTAACTTTAAAATAAACCAATTATAAATCATTTGTACGTTAAGATCAAATATTATATTTGAGAAATATTTACTTTAAAATTTGAAATTTTTTAATTACTATTTTTTAAAGTGTCTCGGAGAGTTAAAAGAAAAATATGTATTAAATTGTTTATGGTCTCAAAAATTACTAAATCATGTAGAATTACTGGATATATAGTAACAAGTTCTCTAGTTGAAGACTAAACGGAACTGAGGGTTTCTCTTTGGAATTATTGGTCTATTTTCTTGAATTAATGGAATTTTCATCCAATAAATGGTGTCAATCTTTCAACCTTACATTTATTGAGACAATATTACTAGGATCAATTACGAATATGAGGTATTTTCGGTTTATAGTCTATAATTTTTGTTAGGATTTTATCTTTAAAAAACATTTAAGAGATTTGAAGTAGGAAGGTGTATATAAATTGTTCATAGCTTTGACTTCTAAGAAATACAAAACTATTAGGATTCCAAAACAAGTCCCCTATGAGTTAAGGAAGTTTTTGCCCCTACAAAGGTGTCAATAATCAAGCATCAAATTCGTTGAGATAATGTTATTAAGTGCATCAATATTTTTTACTTTAGTATGAAATTTCTGTTATAGTTTTATCTTTAAAAGACGTCTTAGAAAATTGAAAGAGAAATATGTATATGTATTTAAATTGTTCTTGTTCCTAGCTTAAACATTAAAAGACTATATTAAATTTCCTGAAACAAGCTTTCTAATTAAGGTTTAACGATGATTCGTTTTTAAAATCACTTTTTCACTCCCTAATTAAGAAAAAAGGAAACGAAAGTTTATCTTATTTTGGAACCTTATTTTTATTCTTATAAAAACACCAATAATGTTGTGATATCGAATCTATTAAAATAATATCACAATAATTAATCACAATATATTATTTATTTTATAATGGTAAATTTGTATTACATATTTATACTTAAAAAATACATATTTTAAAAAATGTATTTAAATTATGTTTCACTTCAATTCTTAATTAATGTAAGATTATTAAGTATATTATAACAATTTATAATAAAAAAAATATCCTAATTATACCTAACATCAGTAATTTAAAGTCTTTCTTTCTAACCAAAAATAATATAATTAACCTTAGAAATCTTATTATTTGAAGTAATTATTTGAAGATAAAATTTTATAAAATAATAAAAATGATAATACTTTTAAAAGAGATTTCAAATATAGTCATCAGAGTTTAATGAAGAACAAAGATAGATATAGATGCTAAAAATTATTTTATATTCAAACTTCGTAAGAGTTATATAAAATAATATTAAGTACATGAGTATTAAATGTTTTTTTTTCTCAAATTAATGTGTATTTATAAAAAAGAAATATATTTGGTTATTCACTACTTTAACACATAAGATATATTTATAGTTCAGTTATAACACTATTCTTATCATATATATATATATATATATATATATATATATATTATTAATTATATTTAATTATTATGAAATATTTAAATCTCTTAAAAGCCGGTATTATAATAATAATAATAGTAATGTATTAAACATGATTATAATGATGAACTTTCTACTAAACCTCTTGGGGAATGCAGCACAAAGAACCGTTCATGCTCGTGAACCAATCACAAGCAAAAGCAGAAACCCATGGTTCACTTTGGCTATTGGAGAATATGATTATAGTTTAGAAAACCAAAATTAGCATACTTTTCTTTTGTATTATTTTTTGGTGCCAAGTTATACTTTCTTTTTTCTTTTTAATTGTAAAATAAAAAAGTGATTTAAAGTTGGTCCATGAATATCTAAAATTCAAATAAGTTATTTTCAATGATTTAATTATGATTTATGTAATCAATTGGTGGTGTCCTCTTCACCCACCTTCACCTTTTTCACTTTCTTTTTGACATTGTCATCATGAATTCTGAGTTATCTGTAAACACTTTCCTATCAGTTTTCTTTTAAAAAATCAGTGTCTAATCATGATTACTCTTGTCATTATTTTTTCAATTTTTTCCCACTCCAATATCTCATTATAGATCTAATAATAAGATTTTTTTTTTAATTTTTTCTCGTCCATTAGAAATAATATCAATTTCAATATATAAATATTTACAAATTTCGTGTTAGTATTCTCCAATTAAACTTTTCAGTTTTAGTAGTTACCATTATTAAAAATGTTACTTTAAACCAATTATAGTAACATTTTCAAATAAATATTACTGTAAATTATATCAATAGTTATAATTAATATAATTTATGTTCTTGCCATCGACGCCCTGATTCACCGTCTTATAATTAATATAATTAATAATAAATTTAATTAATAATAAATAAACAACCTCTTATGTAGGACACACTGTCATAGCTGTGAATGAATTTCTTGGTCATAGTTGGAGAAAAGTAACACACTTTGTATGCAATGGTTAATATATTTTGAGAAACAATAAGTCTTGGAAAGTTAGGTATTTATTTATGAGATGATTTATTGATGTCGTAGGTTACTCCTAATTTCAACTAAATTTTAGGGGTTTTGGTACTTGAACCGTATGACTACCGGATAGGGACAACTATGTTATAAACATAATTATGTTATAAGAAGTCAAATGATTAGTTTATAGAAAAAATTAAGACAAAATATGACTATTATCAATTGAACTGTAATTAAATTTTTATTAATTTAAAACTCATTTTAAAATCTATAAATATATGTTTGAATTAATATTTTGAAGGTTGAATTTTACTGACTTTAACATCAAAATATTTTTTGTAAGTTATCTCTTAATAGGTAATCTCTAAACATAACAAATATCCCTATTAAGATAGATCATTTCACTAGTACAAAAATCGCGTACAACATCGAATATTTTGGACTTTTAACGGCGAATCGCAAACGACGTCATATTAGGAGACGTTAAATTGACGTTGAATTTAAAAAATTCGACGTTAAATTAACGTTAAATTTTGTCAATATACAATGTTAACTTAACGTCGAATTTTGTCAATATACAATGTTAATCTTTGTTTTTGTTTTTTTTAATTAATTGTGATTCTTTTTTACAACTCTACGAAACCTCAAAAACAGAAAAACAACAAATTTCAGTTTTTGGTATTTTATAAAGCAAGAACTATGAACGTGTAGTGTAGTATCAACAACGAACAACAATAACCAACAACATACAAGTTCAATCAAACAACAACAACAAACAAGATCAACCAAACAACAACAAATAAGTTCAACAAAAAACAACAAACAAGTTCAACAAATAAATTCTTCAAAACGAAAACGAAAACTAACATTCAAAAGGTGGGATTCGTTGGAATAAAGTGTTGTCACCAATGACAGAGAAAGTAAAATGCGTCTATGAAGGACAAGAGCACGAAAATAATCGGTCAAAACAAACGAAAATCATACATAAAGTAATTAATTAATATACATTTGTATCAAATGAAAGAAAGATTACATGTAATGGTCGTCAAACTTTGTTCGAGAAAAGTTTGAGAAGAGAGTCTCGCGCGCTAAGATAAAGTGAATGGATTTTCAATCTCCCGCTTCAATGAATTCACTAACTTTTTAACATCTAACGTTGGGACATTCGACGTTTTATATCTTTTTACGTCAAATTACAATTCTAAACGATGTTTAATAATTGCATTTATTTACAAAAATGTCACTGGTCATTTTTAACGTTAACTATTCAGTGGTTGAACGTTGAACACGTGACGTTATACGTTGCTTTTGTATTAGTGACTTTTGCTTTCTCATATGCTCACACTAGTAAAGTGATAATTGCAAAATAAAAAAATAAACAAAACATAAAGACAGAAGAATGGTAAGTTAACATATAAAAGATTCATTCTAAAACCAATAAATCATATTATATATACAAATTCAGCATGGATATAAATTCAATGAATATATAAATGCACACGAAACAAATGACTCTAAATTCAATAATACGAGTATGTGTCATTGACCTTGAAATTCATTGGAGGCATATACTTGTGGTGGTCTCTATGCTCTACAAAGTCATAGCCAAAGGGGTTATCACCTTACCAAACACAAGCTTAATCCTTTTTTCACCTAAGGCCAAACAATCTCATTGACTAGGGCCTCCTACGACTCTCACCACATAACACATTCTAGTCTACATGAGTATGAATGGTTATTAGAGTTCACGATAACCTCTTATCGGTCCATACATCAATGCATATACACTAAAGAAATGTCATCATAAAATTTCCTCACAAGATTCCTAAAATTACGTTAAACACAGTCAATGCTCATATCTATTAAGAAGCTCATCATCATCACAATTTCATACATCATTATTTATATGCATATTTATCCACAAATTTATTAACCTTCCCCTGAAATCCACATACACATTAATTATATTGACTATTAAAGTTATGAACACGAATATACTAATCAACAAAACCACCAAAAACTAGTTAAAGAGAAAAAAACTAATAGCAAAATTGGCGCTCAACGCTCTAAAGCTAAAATGTTCCAGACCTGCGATACAAAGTTGGTGCTCAACGATACCCTATTGTCACTTAATGTCAAAATATTCACAAAAAGTGGTGCTCAACGACACAACTTGGCGCTTAGGGTCCAGAGTTAAAATGCTCTCAGGCCTACAGCACGAAGCTAGTGCTCAACGACAACTTGTTACCACTCAACGTTGTATCAACAAACCAAAAATTGTCATGTTGATTAAGGAATTGAAACATATTCAATTTATCTATTTGGTACTCCTCCTTTAGTATTTTGGTTCAAAAACAATTTTACATATAATAGAATTTGTATCAAATTATTCAATTGCTCATATTCCACTTTCTTACTCAACCAAAAATAATCACAACACTCATTTATCCTCAAAGTCACCTTAGGTTGATATTTTGAACTCATAAGTGAAATATTGTTCACTTGTCTTCTTCAATCGTTTAGGCATGTTTTATTGAATTTTTTTTGACATATATTTTATGTTTGAACAGGATCTTGTATGAGTCTTCCTAATCAACCTAAATTTGAGAATTCATTGTGAAAGAAATATTGAGTTGTAATATATATTCTTAGTGATTTTTTGACGTGGATATAAATTGAAGTTAGTTAACACTTTAACTAAATCATGTTAAATTTTTGTATTTCTTCGTCATTGCTTCTGTTCATCCTTCTAACTAATCTTGCGACAAAGAATTGAGGCAATTCTCTCTTATCAAGAAATAACACTCCAATGGTTTTATTAGAATCAATGACATATTTTATGCTATTTTCTAAGTTTTATAAAAATCATATTTTCTTTCTTTTCCTTTGATTTTATATAAAGAGGAGAATGGAACAACTAAAAGATAAATTATTCTTTGATTAGTTAGAGACCTTTTCTCTCCGTAAAATATAATATTTAAAGAATTATAATAGTAAAACATAAAACGCTTTTTGGTTTTTATTTATCTTTTAAAATTACTTTTCAAAAATAAAAGATACAATACTTAAATATATTTAAAATACTTAGTGTTATCTCAAACTTTATAAATAAGTAAATATAAATAGAAGGTGTAACCTTTTTTTTTTTCATTTCATTCAATAATGAGGATGAAAAAGCCAAAAGTATTATGCTGATATATCTTATAGTTAGGTTTGGTATATAATGTGTTGGGATGACAAAATAAATTTAAGTGGATAAAATCTACAATGAATATTAAAAAAGAATATAAGTACTCTAATCGTATCTGTGATTAATATGTGTAAATATTTTAATTAGTCTCATCTTATATATACTATTATATTTTAATTACCCATTTTAATTCCATTTATAGATTATATAAAAAATTTCACATATTCTTCTGTGAGTTCAAAAACATTAAAGTCTCTCCCAGTATTTATGGGTTACCAACCCAACTGTTTGTGTTCAAAGATATGGCCCAGTATTTATTATATGCTCACGTGAAGTCCAAAGAAAAGGAAATTGCTTTTGGCACTTTATTATTTTCCTCCTGCCTATCTTTACGGTGGAATGATGAAAATAATTTTTTCTAAAACTTGTATACTATTTATAAAACATTATTAAAATAATGAAATGATAAAATAAATCAGATAAATTTTAATTCAATGCCATGATATGATATTGTTTCGATCGGTAATTTAGTTATTTCCATTCACAATCTAAGTTTTAAAACTCGAAATAAGTAATTAAATTGTCCCATAATTGAATTATGGATCACATTTAGGCAAACTTATGTTAATCTAAAAATTGATCCCATAATTGAATTATGAAAACAATTTTCATTATAGAATAAACTTTTTTTTGAATGGTTTAAAATTTAATTTGAAATATTATTTCTAGAAGTATAAAAGTTACCACATTATCTTGGACTTTATTTGAAAACTTAATTGCAAAGGCCAAATCTCCATATTAATCTCATATAACTTAGATATATTTTAGTGGTTGGATAACTATCATCTTGGGTTGGTTAAATACATTTGTAATAAAAAAAAAAGTGTTGATAGTGAAAGTAAGCTCTAAAATAATAATGAGAGTAAATAAATAATGTAAACAAATAGAAAACTAACAAAGAAGTATAAATGGATCCAACCATAAATATAAAACATTTATTAGAGACTAAAAAAAATAAAAGTTTTGGTTGGGAATAATGATTTAGTTAGTCTTAAAATTTTGAAGATATAATGCCTCACCTTTTAAGACATTGGGTACAAGACAATAATAGATGGAAGCATGTCTTGATGAAGCTTGGAGGAGTGTGCTTACCCATATACTTTGTTTTGTATTTCTCTTATGTTTGGATGACAACTTTGGGTATTGGACAAATTGTACAAAATATACATCATAGTTTTGTGTAAATATTGTCAACCATGCATCATGTCATTCTCATATTTTAAAATTTTCACATTACTAAAATTGGAAGTATCTCAACTGCTATATTCGATTTTTAGTCTTCGGCTTCTATGATCTCTCCAACTTAGTCTCGTGAAAGTAAACATATGAAAACATACTTTTTAAAAACATTATATTAAAATAATATGAAAAATTAGAATGAAGAAACGTCCTTTAAACTGTTTTTGTTTGAATGGAATTTACTATTCAAAGGAATTAGAACAGACGAATTATTTACTCTTAAATCCTTTTAAATTTATTTACTCTTTCTCTCTCAAATCCACTCTCTCCTATGAACAAAGTCTTAGGGTTATTCTTAAGTAAATTTAGAAGACTTACATTTTATCTTAACCATTCATTTATATTATTTTTAAATCTTAATTTTTTTTAAAAAAATAATATTTTGAAGGGTTAAATAAATGTAAAAGTGTAATTAATTTTTATTTTAAATTTTCATATATTTTAGTCTCTAAATTTTAAAATTAATTGATATAATTATTTTAATTTAATAATATTAATTTTCATTTTATATAATAAACGATGTTTCGTAATGTTGAGTTAGAACATCTTAAATGGTAAATTAAAATATCATTTAACATCTCCAAAACATTTAATAAAATTAAATTAATAAAATTATATTTATTCATTTTAAAAATTTTAAAAAGTATTTAACCTCTATTCAAATATAATAATTCTTAATTTACTAAAAAAAAGTTAAAATTTGTGTACTTTTTATGTCCACTTGCAATCAAATCGCTGTTGAAGCAGTGGTCCTTAATTATTAAAAAACATTGCACATTGCACACAAATATATGTTACTTGAGAGTACGAGGTAGTCCAATCACAGTACAAAAAATAATATGCCTTTCATGATATATCGTGAGACCTCATGCATGTAATGGATTAATAAAGTACCATGTAAAGAAAAACCACTTCTAGTAAGTCCATAATTTTCAACTTTTGATACACCAATTTTTTATATTTATTTAATATAATATTTTTTATTTTTTATTTTTAAAAAATATACAAAAATTATTTTCTTATAACTATTTTACTCTTATGTCAAAGTATGTTTTAAATTATCCTCCACCGTTTCTTAAAAATTAAATAAAATACATTAGTTACACTATCCAAAACACAGGCCACGTTGCACTTTCTGTTTGTACTTTCTATAGCACTGTTTTATAAATAAAAATATGTATACTATTTTCTGTTTTATCTAATAAATAATTAAATGTATTATTTACTACACATTGTATTAAAACTATGTTTTAATAAAAAAACTTGATTAAGTAAAATAAAAAAAGGTAGACGCTTTTTATTTTTAAAAAAACTACTTTTGATAATCCCTTATGTTATTTTCTCTTTCCTCTTTCCGTGATATTTTAATTTATTTGATGCTTTATATTAATCTTATCTAATATGATTTTTGTATTATAATTTTAAAATAAAATAAATTAGGAAAAATATTTTTTATAAGATTGCTGATGTTAGAACTCATTAAAAATCCCAAGTAGTGGAAGTTAGGTATCAAGGAAAAAGGGTTCAGATTTTCAAAAAGTGGAAGACAGGTGGCTGCAAGAGAGTGAACCGATCGGTTTTAGCAGGAGGTATTTAAGTTGAGATTTTGAAATTCGGTCTCACTTTCTGCATGCATCTTTCTTCTCCAAACTATTGACCTCATTTTCTTCTCCTTCTCTCTACAAATCCCTTACTTCTCTCTAAGAATTCTCACATTTCCCTTCTCCTGATCAACATCAGATCACGTTTAAGTCTTCTTGGTGTCAAGAGCTTTCTTTTGCACCGATAAAGTTGCTGGTTTGAGTTGGTAAGTTCATCACTCTCACAGCACTGTGTTTTCTGGTACATGCAAACCAAGTTTCTGGTTTCATGAGTTATCATCTCATTCTGAACACACTTCTGGTCTTTTGATTTGTTTAGTTTCATAAATAGTGAACCGTAGTCTCCTAAGAATTCTGGTGATGAATGATTCTCTGCAAACTATGAACGTCCGGCTACGCTTAGAGATAAGGGAAGCTTATATAATTTGATTATGATTCTTTGTTTGAATGATTGAATGGTTGTTGATCGTTGGATGAATATGAAGCATGGTTATTACTGCATATTTGGTGGTGTGAATGTATGAGTTTTAAATGACGAGGAAATGGTTTGAGATATGGTTTTCATTTTTAAAGTTTGCAGTATATTGTGTAATTCTATGTTGTCAACCGAGATTCATTTATCGACCGTTCGGTTATTCTTGAGTCTGGACTGGATTCTTCTTCTGTGGAGAATTTTAGTTAAGGACCGATCGATTTTCTCTTAGTATGCTTGTAAGTAAGCGTTCGGTCTAAGTATAGTTTCATCTTTATGCTTCCTAAACAGTTTAGTTAATGTATTCTATAATACGTAAAGTCGTAGATGTTATCGTTATTTTTCATTAAAAATAAGTGTGGCGTAATTGTATATATATTCCTTCATTTTTTATTTAAGTTCAGTAGGGCTCGGTCTCGGACCAAACGCTCGGTCTCAGTAGTGCTCGGTCTTGAACTAAACACTCGGTCTCAATAGTGGTTGGTCTTTAACGAAGCGCTCGGTATTTATATTATACTCCATTGTTTACTATCTTTGAACTAAGAGTGTTCTGTCCAAATCAATAGTATTCGGTTTAAGCCTGTAGGGTTCAGTTTAAGTTCCTAGGTTTCACAAATATTTATCACAATTTTCAGTTAAGTCTAAAATACACTTATTCTTTAGTATTCGGTACATTCTTAGAAGTTCTGTCTAGTAAAAAATCACGTCCTATAGTAACTGATGAGTAACCAGTAAACGTCCAAATATTACCACGAGTATTCAGTTTATGATGATGGTGTTCGGCTTATGAGGAGTCTTATCTAGAATGGACCGTTCGTTCCTATTCGGTGTATAAGTGGAAGACCGCTCGGTCTTACACTATATGTCCAACTGTGTTAGTCTATAATGTATTCAAAGCGTTCGGTCATGTCTCTGGGGGAATGTTATGGTTTAGTTTTGATTTCAGATGGGATCTGTTTGTATTGGTTCAATATGATTGTATTATTGAATATGAATGGAATAGAATGGAAATGAAAGAGTATTCCAGGGAGGAATATCTCATAAGTGGTTATTGAATGGTAGAATATGAATGTGGTTATGCTTAGCTGACGGTTATCCTGATATTATGTGATTAATCATTCTCAAGTAGAGAGGAGTAAGTCATGTGTGAGAATGGCAGGAGGTCCTAGTCCATAAGGTGAATTTGGACGGAACGGACTAACCTCGGGTGACAACTGTTGAGGGCATCCCAGCTATTACATCACTCAGGTGCAAAAACGTCGTAGCTACACAAAGTTCATACAGTCCGGACAATCAGAGTAAAGTGGTCGGTCATTGCATGCTTTGACGTATGATTTTGATTCGAAATACATGATTGAATGTTACATGATTGTATATGGAATTATGTTCAAAGTTATGTGAAGTATAGGTTTTACTGGATTAATTAAATTACATAAGCTTACCCTATTTTTCCTTTCTTATCTGTATTGTCGTTCGGTTGTATGTTCCTGTTGCAATGATCATCCTGTGGATGTGAGCAGAAGGAGAAGAGCTGTTGGAAGAGGCTTTGGTAGAAGTGGAAGTGAAAGCGGAACCCTAGCACCGTTCAGTCGTTAGGTTGGGTTTTATTTTGTAACACTGATCAGTGTAAGCTTAGTTTCATAATCGTTCGGTCTAGACGTTGGTTGTGATTTTGTAAATCTTAAATTCTGTAGTATTTTGTAAGGCCGTTCGGCCATAAGCGTATACTTCCTTTCTGAACTGATCTGTAATATTGTTAATGTGAGTATTCTATCATATAGTTTTATACTGTATTTTTAGGATGTTACAGCTGATAAATATACTTTGCAATAAAAGAAAATTGAACAAATGTAAATTATATTACACTCATTTTTTATTTAAACATTGTTTAGATGTATATAAAATTCTCATTTAATTTATCTTGGAACATATTTTAGTGGCTAAATATTGATAAATCATACTTTAAATTCATATTAAACTAAGTTTAAACTCGGGAATCAATTTAATATGGGTTTGTATTGGATTAGATTGAAAAAGAATATAGCAACTAAATTTAATTCATTTAATATGAAAATTAAATAAGTTGAAAGGAAATTGAAGATAGTTTTTTCCATATTTTTTTATTTTAATTATATATTACTTTTAGTTACGTAGATTTGTTTATTACTTTTTAGTTATATAAATTTATTTATTACTTTTAGTTATTATAATTATTTATTATAATTATGTTAGGTGAAATCAAATAAAGGTCAAATAATTGTAGAAACCAAATAATAAAGTTAAAGTAAATTAACTCAAAAATCATGTTTAATGAAATAGGTTATACTTTTATAAGAAAGACATTTAAGATAATGAAGTAAGTTACGTATCACTTATCTATGTATGGTTCTTACAATTTGAACCGAATGATTTTTGTATTGAAAAACTTTCAATATCTAACTCTAACCAATGTTGACGAACGTGACTTAGTCTTGAAGACGGATCAATTGAAGACTACCCATTTAATATAAAACTCGATCCATAAATAAAAAACATACATTGATTATTTGATTATTTTAAAACAATAATATTATTAAACAATGTTTGAATGATTAATTTATTTATTTATCTCAATTTTCATTTTTATTTTTATACCAACACTTTTTGGTGAGATAGACAAATATTTTTATTATATTGTTATAAATAAATGAGTTTAATCAATCCATGTTATTCAATAAATATATAAAATAAATTATGGAACAAAACATATGCTTAAGTAAGTCATATCATTTAACCCATTAATCTATTAAAAGTGAAATCAAATTATAACTTTTTAACCGTAAAAGAATAAATAAGGTTAAAATGACTTATTTTTTAACTTAATTCCTATAAACAAATTTAACTCTCTTCAACCCCTTACCTTAAATACTACAACATTTTATCAAACAAGAGTAACAAATACTTCAAATACAATAACTTTAAAAATATATAGCAAACTTTAAATGGAGATATTTATATAAACAAGGTGTACTGTAGGATACCTGAATTCACCAACGGTCGACGAATAACCCGGAAGACCGTTTGTCGCGCCTTCTTACGGTCGACGAATAACCCGGAAGACCGTTTGTCGCGCCTTCTTACGATCGTAATGTCACGATGTAACCCGAAAGACCGTTTGTCGAGCCTTCTTACGATCGTAATGTCATGATCGTAGGAATGTCGAGCACTTCTTAACGCCAATCGTCTGTGGATGTCGACACATTGGTGATCGACAAGCAAACAACGATGTCGCGACACATAACACTCACAAGTTTGTGTCGATACACCAGGCGCTCGACAATCAGTGAGCAATTCCTAATTTAGCGGTTAGGAGTAAAACGGTTACAAATATCAGCCAAGGCCACGAATCACGGGAATAACTTACCCAGTATCAAACACGATCTGATAAATTACAACTTCCAAGCAGTCAACTTCGGTAACTAACCAGATTTTCAGGTAAACGGTTTATTTTACTGTTTTAAATATGAAAATCACAGAGGAAAAAATGTACGTTTTTCCTTAAGAGAAATTAAGAGAAATTAAGAGAGAAAATAATATTTTCGGAGTCATTTTGAATTGAAAGGGTTCCACACATCCTTTTCTAACTTGAGCGTCGGAGTGCCTTTGCAGGTACCCAGCCCATTTTCTCCTGAGAGAAAGCAACACCAGAAGAGAGATATCACAGTAACAACATCAGAGAAAGAAGCAGTTGCGATTTATTAGATTCGTATCTCGATCTCCACATCCATACTGAAACACAAGGGATTTAAAACACTTTTATCTCTTAACATAGAACGTCTCAACCTCATTAGATTTATGAGGCATATATGAGACAATGACGAGTCATCTCCATTTTAATGACTAGATTTTTTTTTGGAACAAAAGGTGGTACTCTATCTAACACACAAATCAAGTAAATGGTCATTTATTTTACTCTTTTTTTATGCATATTGGATGTACTTATTTATTTACTTATGATATTTAACTAAAAATAAAAAAGCAAAAAGGAAGGCTGTCCCCTCATTTCTAAGTGATGAGAACAAATGTAGGTCCCCTAAACCAAAAAAATTATTGAGAAATTGAATACAAGCATATGAGTAACAAAATGAAATATTAAACCCAGAAAATTTAATTTATCCTAATCCATTTCTATGCAATGGAGGACATGTTACTACGTACCTTCAATTATGGCTGGACCAAACTCTGAACCATATGTCCAATCTAATAAAATGACATTTTTAATATCTTTTTATTTATTCATCAAAATAAATTTTATTTATCATGAGCTAATAGTAATTATCTATATAATTTTCACATACAATTTAAATATTTATAGAAACGTTGGAAAAATTATAAATTATATATATATCTTTATTACTTTCATTATACATGTTCAATTAGTAATTATTGAGTATTGGTCCAAATAATATATTATTAGAACCCATAGTCCCTATATGTATGATTAGAGATGGTAATAAAATAGGGTTTGTGTGAGTTTCACTATCACATAACATTTTCAAAAGTAAAAATTTATCCTTATATATCTTTATCATTCTATATCCAATGGATGTGAAAATTTTGTCATATTTTTATCCTATTGAAAAATAAATATATCTGTTTTTTGTTTTTTTATTGTTTCAAATATTAATTATTATTTTTAACAAAAATAAAAAAATCTGATCAAGAAAAACATGATAGCATATAATATTCAATGTAAAAAAAATACATATTCTTTTTTTCAATGTCAAATATGAAATAAACATTATAATTTTATAAATATTAAATAAGAATATCAAATAACAATTAAATAAAATTCAAAATAATTAATAAAAAAGTTAAAATAATTAAAATAATGAAATATGTATATTAAAAGTAAGTTACGAAATTAAAAAATATTTTATATAAAATTATTAGATTATTTGATAAATTAAATGTATTTAAATTTAAAAAAGAGACAAATAAAAAAATCAACGGAAGAGATGAAAATAAACATATCTATCCATTTTCATCCATTTAAAAAGTTATGTATTACTCATATTCATACGTAATAATTATACTTCATTAATACAATAATTTTTTGTCAAAATTAAATGGGTTAATCGACTATTCCTTAGTATGATTGTTGTACCAAAAGAAATATTCAATTTATCAGTATAAAAGTTTACTTATTATTAATAGGGTTTTCTTATAGCAAATAATAGTTTGAGTATAATTACTGCAATTTAAAATATCAATCAAAATCTACATTTTTTGTCAATATGCTAACCGAAAGAATCTAATCCGTCACTTTTAGTAAAATTCTGTTTCTTAATTATTTGGACTCAAGTATTTATTTAAAACATTCAAGACCAATTTCCATGAAAAATTATCGATACAAACAAATATGGTGAGTGATATATTAGTTTTCTGCACTATAATAAATATTTTTAAGTGTATAATTATATACATTGCAATCATTTGCAAATGGAAAATTCAATTTTTGTTATATAAAACGAAAACACATAAAAGTTTAAAAGATAGGCAACTAATAAACATTTTTTTTTTCAAATGTGAATTTTATTACCATTTTACTAGAAAGCTTGCATAGATAAAGTTTAATTAGATGATCCCTGACAAGAACATAGTGTAACTAAGAGCCTTCGATGATGTTGTTTGATGTTCTAACTAGAATTTTGAAGCATGAAGTGTTTGATGATTTGCAGAAGGTCTTGGACAACTTGTGAGGATGAATCATGAGTGAGAAAACCATGTTCCTTGTCCTTGAACTCAATGTATTCAATGTTCTTCCCTAGTTCCTTTAACCTTGTTGCATAGTCTTTTGCTCTGTCCTTCAGCAATTCATTGCCACCAACTATCACTAAGATAGGATCAAGCTTCACATCTGCAAGATTCTGACTATTAGGGCCAAAGGGGTTTGCCAATGGATGATCTCTATTCTCTCCAATAGGTATAGACAATCTCCAAAATCTGTTTCAACAAACACTGATTTATCTATCGATATTTACGTACAAATTCGAGTATATAAATAATGGAAGTATTACATACAAATTTTACTTACATTTATATAAAAGAATTTTGATATTTTAACAATTTTTTCATAATAACTTTTGACAACAGTTATATGTCACTATTCTATTAATCCGTTTGAATTTAATTTTAAAAAATATTTGAAACATATCAATCACGAATTAAGATGTTATCATAATTGACAAAAAAAATGTTAAATAAACATTTTCCTATATAAAATTAACTTAGATACAGAGATATTTTTATAAGTAATGAAAAAAATATTTTCTAGCGGATTAAATTTAAATTTAGTGTTCTGATGATAATTGTATATAAAGAATTAAATATAACTAATTTAATGAGTTTTTGTTATATGTATAATTTAAATTTAATGTTATGATAAGAATAAGTTTGAACAATTCACATGATGTGTTTCGTTGAATCAGGCAAGGCTCTAAAAAGGTGGATTGGCATTCGATGAAAGTTTTTAAATGATTATATTGTTTGAGGATATGACAAAAGAATTGAATTTTAAGTGATTGTCGACATGCTAAATAATGTTGCTTTTTATGTTGTACAAATGTTCATCACTTTCTCATCGTGTACCCACTTCTATTCTATCATAGGTATTAGGTATTTCAAACTAAGAAAAAAGTTACTTTACACTTGGACTATATATCATATTAATTCATTTTCTTTAAATATTATTAAGCTAGAAGACAAGAAAAATCTAATGCTGTACTTAATAATATAGACAACTATTTTTATTTCTTTTCATTTTTTTTCTCCACTGCATTTAACATACCCATCGAACTTTAGAATATTCAACTCAGATATTTCATTACAAACATTTTTGGGAATGACATGTTTGAATTTTTCGTCCTTCAAACCATGATGAATCTTTTGATTTCCTCACATTCCAGACATCAAAACATCATATAAATTCTTATATTTTTTTAAGGTTAGATTAATACATTGTGCTCATAGGATACGATGTCTTGTTCACATTTAATAGAAAAGATTATTTATTTCAGATGTTACTATATTGATATTTCCAATACATGAAAAAATTTATACATGCATAAAAATGTAGCAGATTGAATTTGTTTTATAAATAATTTAGAGAGTTAAATATGTTTGTATAAATTTTAAATTTTAATATATTTTAGGTTTTTAAACTTTAAAAATAAATGAATATAATTATTTTAATTTAATTATATTAACTTTTTTACTTGTATGTTTCTTATTAGTATTTGAATTATTTATATCATTGACAATTTTTTAATATCAACTAATAATGTTTGACAAGTGAAAAAAAAGTTAAAATAACTAAATTAAAAGAACTGTAGTTCTTCCCTTTTAAAAGTTTATAGAAACTAAAATATTTTAAACTTTTAATATAAACAAATTTCAATTTTGTGTGTGAAAATTTAAACATAATGTAATTTAAATTATAATAATTAGTTGAGGATATTATAATAATTTACTATTATATTTTAGTTATTGATATTTTTGAAATATTAAAATATTGTTTTACATAAATGATAAAAAAAAAATGATGCTTTTGAAAAGTGAATTTGAATGATGAAAATCTTGAATGATCACAGATAAGCTGAATTTTCAACCTTTACCTGTCCAGCAAATCAAGTGTCAGCATTTCTTCCGGAGGGCCCACCTCAGACTTGGTCCGAACCACCCCACCGAAAAATGGGCCCATCATCACGTAACCTCGTACTCGAACCGGGTCCATCTCTCTCGAACCGGATCCGAGCTGAACCGCCAAGTGGTGCGCAATGTTCCCGCCAGACGAGTCGCCAAACACAAACACGCGCTCAAAGTCAACGCGGCTCACCCACGAGTCCCCGCCATGTCCCTGCCTCTGCAGCCACCGCAAAGTCTCCACGCAATCGTCCACCGCTGCGGGAAGGCGGTGCTCCGGTGCCAGACGATAGTCCGGCGCCACCACAACCGCACGGAGATCCACGGCGAGACGTACACAACATGCATGAATGTGCGGCCACGCGTGCGACCCGAAGCAGAAGCCCCCACCATGTAGGAACATTAGCACCGGTAGTTTCTCCTTGCTCTCAGCACCATTATCGTCGTTATCGAGTTTAGGTTTGTAGAGACGGAGGTGGAGGTTAAATTTCTTGTGAAAGATGTAATCTTTGAAGAGTACGAGGTTGTTGTGTTGTTGGGTGGATGAGGGTTGTTCTTGGAACTGAATATTGGAACGAAAAACGGTGCCATCACTGAAGAGTTTGAGGAGGCCCATGCAGTCTTCTACTATGTGTGGAGGAAAAGCCATGATGTTGATTTACTGTACTAAGTTGTTTTGGTTTTGATGAGGGATATAGAATGAGAGTGATGAGAGGTTTAAATACATAAACACAAGAGCATATTGATACCAAAATGTCACCAAGTTCATGACTTGTTATTAGTGGGGTAAGAGAAAGGCATCTTTGGTTTTTATTTTTATTTTTTATTTTATTTTTATTATTGAATGAAATTAATACCATTTTTAGTATCTTTTATATTAGGTCATAAACAATAATGATTTATAGATATATTTCATGTATGTGTTTTTTTATTTTTTTATATGTTATGCTCTTTTTTTTTCATTTCTATTTATTATGTGAGTTTCAATTTATATTTATATATAGAGATTTTTTTAGAAAGATAAAATAAAAGATTCACCACAAATAAATGTAAAGTAGTATACATCACCTTTATTTTGTATTTGACTTTTCTTTTTGTTTTTAATGCATACAAGTCTTTTAATTTACACTTAAATTCAGTACAAAAAGATTGTATTTTAATTCTTGATAACAATATTAAAATAAGAGACCATCAAAAGTAAGTTATTCAGGACATGCATAAAAGAATTTGCTCTATTTAATTTGTGTGAAATATTTGTTAACTTCACTATTAAGGAATTTGACTGAATATTTTTAACGAAATTTCTTCCTTTATCTTTAATAAAAGATAAATACTAAAACTTTGTAGTATTTATAATGCTGTGCAACTCTCAAAAGTCCCATGTTGAGACTTTTGCCAACTATAATCACCTAATATGTTGATTAGGTTAAAAGATAATTTATATTCATTATCACTTTGGCAAAAAAATTTCCATTTTTATATGTTTTTTTCTCGATAGAGAGAAACATATAAAAGAGGAACACGAGATGTGCCTGAAAAAAATTTGAGTGCTGAGTTCATGTTATGACATAGGCACGACACTTTCACTGCTTTATTATCAATGAAATCACTGTGAAATAATTCAAACCGAAATCTAAACCTAACTTTTTTTTTATATTAAAATCTAAATCAACAGCTTCTGTCATATTAACCCATTCAAACTGAGAAAATAGTAATTATCAAAGCATATGAATTTTGAAAGCAGTGAAAGGCGAAAACCATAAATGGTCATTTGACACGTGAGAAAACGATGGGAAGAAAACATGATATAGAGGTGGTGATGATGTGATGGAAGAGAGAAAAAAATATATAAAAGATGTAAAGTTAATGTAATAATTGAGGTGTAAAATGAATAAAATCAAAAGAAATGTAATGAAAAGTCAAAAACATAAACAAAAGTTCATGACAGTAACGTTTCTCTTTCTCCATTTTTGTTAAACGTGGAACGGTGGCACACCAAGATGTGACATAAAGAAGTGAAAGAGGAAACTACATAGCAAATAATGTTACTGTTGCTGGGGAATGACATGTTTGAATTTTTGGTCTTTCCAACCATGATTGCTATTTTGATTTCTTCACGTTCTCGAAACTATAACATTGTATAATTTAGTTTCAGATTGTTTCAGAGATCAGACTGAGACATTTTGCATAAAAGATATTGCGCTGTTGACAATTGAAATACTTGATTTTAGATTCCTGTAAAAAGAATTCTGAGGTATCTTTCTGCTGTAGTCATGTGATGGCTTTTACCACAATTTGGTATTATGAATAGTTTTCTACCTACCGATACGAGGGGGAAATTATTTTCATTGGGTTAAACTGGAAATTAAACTTTTTTAGAGTTTAGAAAAACAGTAGTATGTAGGGTGTAATGTAACAAAAATATATTTTAGAAATAGCAAGTGATATAAAAATCATGTGATTGGATTATTTTAATATTAAATAATTTTAATAAAAATAATTTTAATATAAATAATTATGTTATAAATTAGTTTTATTATTTTAAAATATATTTAGAAATCACTTTTTTAGAGTTTTTTGATTTTTCTTATAAGTTTTTTTTTTCTATTCATCTGATTGAGGAATTAAGATAAAAAGACCGATTCTAGTGGCGAACTCTTCACTTCAGATCGATCAGTTTCTTCGTCTGAGTAAGTTAAATTTCTATTTTTTTTTCTCTAGTCCTTTCTTTCTTCTCTTGCATGTGTGCCCACTCATTTTGCATGTAGTGTCTGAGTCTTCTATAAGATTCTCTGTTGATCAGTGGTAATAACGGTATACCCTGATCGTGTTTTTGTGATCTGTAGGTACAGATAGAACTCCTTGAGCTCGTATGAGCATAATAGGGTCTCTAAAGCAGTTGATCTTCTAAAAAGGTAAGAGAAGATAGTTTTATGTTTTAAGTATTTAATTTCCATTATGCTTGATGAAATTTCGAAATGAAAATATGATTTAGTTATGTTAGAAGAATGACTTGGTGAAAATGTTGTTTTGATTAGAGTGAAATTGGTTGTATGATGCTTGATGACTTGTATGAGTATGTGTTTGATTGGAATAACCTTGTTGATGGTATTTTAGTGAAACGGTGGTGTTATAATTGGTTGGATTGTTGAATGAAATTGAAATTGTAGAATTTTAGATCACTTTAGTCAAAGTGAGAGGTGTTAGTAGTTGACTTTCACAATAAATGGTAAAATGGATAAAATGAGAGTTTAAGATCTTTGGTAGTGTCATTTTTGATGTGTTGTCTGATCATTTATCCTTCCTTACATAGTTTATTTACCCCTTTATGTTTTTGGATGTGTTATATATGTTCACTTACACTCACATCAATGTACAAAGCTATCAAATGTGTTTTTGTTGGCTATATATCAACTCAAAAAGGTTATCGTGCTTACCATCCACCATAAAAAAAATTTATATTTCTATGGATGTGACATTTAATGAGCATAAGTTTTTTATGTTGATTCTACACTTCAAGAAGGCAATGAAGTGGAATGCATAATCATGATGTTAGTATGTTTGATATCTCAAATATAAAATTATATTGTGAAGATAAATTATCATGTGAGGATTATTCTGCAGGAAGTGAGCCAATTCTAAATATGGACGCTTCTTTTTTGGATATTACAGTGTCTTTTGATCATAACCAATTGGCTCAATCTTCTTCACAGGTTCAACTTGACTCTTTAGAGGTACCTTCTGATCCTATCCTGATAATACTAATGTAGGTGAAACTAATCATGAACTTGTTTCTCTTGATCCTACCTTTGATAATACTAATTTAGACAAAACCGATCATGAACTTGATTCTTATCTGCCTGAGACCACCAACACACCAAACACTGAGTCTACTACTGTTCAATATAATCTTCCTCTCCGTTCTAACCGTGGTCAACCTCCAACTAAATATGAACCAGACCTCCAAGCCAAAGTTAAATATTCCATTAATAGATATGTGTATCTTAGAGGTTATCTAAGTCATATTCATAATTTGTATCTCAATTATCTTCAATTTCTATTCCTAGTAATATACAAGAAGCTTTAGCAGATCCTAAACGAACCATAGCAATGGTTGATGAGATGATAGCTTTAGAAAGAAACAACACTTGAGATTTTTTGTCCTTACCAAGAGGAAAGAAAACTGTGGGCTGCAAATGGCTATTTACAATTAAGTATAAAGCCGATGGAACTATAGAGAGGTATAAAGCACGACTTGTGGCTAAAGGTTAGACTCAGTCTTATGGTGTAGATTATCAAGAGACGTTCGCACCGGTAGCCAAACTCAACACTGTGAGAATACTTTTGTCGCTAGCAACAAACCAAGATTGGCCTCATCTACAATTTGATGTGAAAAATTCTTTCTTACATGGAGAAATTTTAGAAGAAATTTATATGGATTCTCCACCAGGCATGACAGATTCAATTGGGAAGGTTTGCAAATTAAAGAATGCTCTATATAGATTAAAACAATCCCCAAGAGCATGGTTTGGAAGATTTACCAAGTTTATGGAGACTTTTGGCTATAGAGCAAGTAACTTTGATCATACCTTATTTTTGAAGAGAGGAAAAGGAAAAATTATAGCTTTGATTATATATGTAGATGACATGATTGTTACAGAAAATGGCCAAGATGATATTTTTAGTTTACAACGATACCTTGCATCTGAATTTGAGATGAAATAACTTGGAAACCTCAAATATTTTTTGGGTATTGAAGTAACTATGATCAAAACATGGCATTTTTCTCTACAAACAAAATATACTATTGACTTACTATCGAAAACCGAGCTGCTTGGGAGTAAACCAGTTAATACACCAATTGAACAAAATCATAAACTCTTTCAATGTTCAAATTCAGCAAGCATAGACAAAGGGAGATACCAAAGGATAGTAGAAAAATTAATTTATTTATCCGATACACATTCCGATATTACCTATATAGTGGATGTTGTTAGTCAATTTATGCATGACCCACGAAAGCTTCATATGGATGATGTTGAGAGGATTTTGAGATATTTGAAGTCTACTCCTGGAAAAGAAATGTTGTTCTTAAATCATGGAAATTTAAAGGTAGAAGGGTATACTGATGCAGATTGGACAGATTCAAAAGATGATAGAAGATCTACCTCTGGATACTTTACTTTTGTACGAGGGAATCTTGTAACTTGGAGGAGTAAAAAACAATATGTAGTAGCAAGATCTAGTGTTGAAGCATAATTTAGAGGCATGATACTAGGTGTATGTGAACTTTTGTGGATTAAAAATGTGCTCTCAGATTTGGGTTTTAAACAAAATGAAATTATGAGTTTGTACGGTGACAATACGTCGACTATAGCAATTGCTCACAATCTTGTGTAACATGATAGAACAAAGCATGTGGAGATTGATAGACACTTCATCAAATAAAAGCTGAAATAATTTTCTTTCCCTTTGTAAGATCAGAATTGCAATTGGTTGATGTTTTCACCAAAAGAGTGTCAAGGAGAGTGTTTAATGAGTCTCTATTCAAGTTGAGAACATGTGATATGTGTAAAATGGGGTGTTATAATATCCATGCACCAACTTGAGTGAAGATGTTAAGATATGTCAAATATTCTCTTAACTATAATTTAAACATTATTATAATTTGTGTAGATACCATTCCTTTAATAGATGAAAATCATGAACCCTTCTGTATATATCTATTGTACACTAATATCTCAAATAATAATATATGAAAATTATTCTTTAAACATTTTTTTATATCATGTAAGCACACGTACCTTCTTGTTGTCATCATTACATTCACCTACTTCACCATGTTTTTCCATTTAAAAAAAAGAAAAGAAAAGACAAAACTATTGAACTACAAAAACCCAATAAAAGAAAGAAACAACTCCATAAACAGATTGAAAATAACAAACCAATGACAGAAGCATCGAACAAGAAACCTTACAATGCACAATCATGAAAAAAAGAAAACAAGCTTATATAAGAATCCAGAACAAAAAAGAGCAAAAACTTAATCTTATGGACAAAAGGTTTTGAAAAATTCAACATAGTGTATAACTCCAACACCGTCGACATTGTGAAAAAGAGATAAAAAACCTAAAGCAGAAAATAAAGATGAATACCTACAACAAAGGAACAACAAAACTCGTCATGAAGTACGGTGGTTCGACTAATAGAACCAATTACCTTGTAATACATGAAAATGTCAAAATATTATAAAAAAATGTAAATATATCATTTCCCTTTTCCTTCTAACTTAAATGGGAATACAAAATGGAGAATATCATGATTACCGTAACTGTGTAGCAAGATTCGAACAGAAAAAGAAAAGTCATAGATAGAAAATTAAAGTTACGGATAAAAGAAAGAAAACACTTTTTTTCCCCATTGTAGACAATTTTTAAAGTTTATTGACGTTAGATTATCAACTTTTTTTAAACAAGATTTTTTACTGTTTAAATACAATTTATTTTTGTAAAGAACTAATATTTTATAGTATATATTTTATTAATTTTACAAGTTGTTTGTTATTGAAATTTTGTTTTTTGATAAATGAATTTTTACCAACATCTTTTTTCTAGTTATAAACTTATATATTTATTAAATTACTTTATTCAAAATTTATAATTTTTTATAAACTCATGTAAATAATAATTTAAAAAAAAAATATAATTTAATATTTATAAATTAAATAGGAATAAAAAATTTGAAGAGTGATTATAATAAATAAGATAATTTAATGATATTGTAATTATGGTAATAAATAAATTATCACAATAAAATATTGCATATAGGGTTTCTTTTTTTGTAAAATTAATTTTGATAAATATTTATTAATTTGGTTAAAATAATTTATTTAACAATTTTGTGTGTAATAAGTTAAAAAAATAAAATTAAACAATAATTTGATTGTAGTTGAAAATATTTGAAAAGAAATTTAATGTAAAGTTAAAAATTAATGATATGAATGTAAAAAAATTGAGTTTATTTATAGAAAAATTAATTAAAGAAAATATTAAAAAATTATAAATTTGTTTAAAAAATATTATTTAGAAAAAATCTATAAATTTAAAATATAGCAAAATATAAAAATTCTTAATAGATTTTTATAAAAAGTTTAAAATACAAAAAGGTATAAAATTCAAAAACTCGAATTTAAAAATTCAAATTATTCAAAATTTTATTACATAAATTATTTAAACCAAATAAATATACATTTATAAAAATTAACTTTACAAAAAATAACAATAATTACAATATTTTGTTATGATAATTTTTCTATTACCATAATTACAATATACTTTAACTATCTTATTTATTATAATTATTTTTCAAAATTCTTATTCCTAAATAATTTATAAAAATTAAATTAAGTATATTTTTTAAATTTATATTCACATGAGTGTATTAAAAGTTATAAATTTTAATAAAGTATTTTATTATAAATAAATATACAAATCGATAAAATTAGAAAAAAATGTTGTTAAGAATTTATTTCTCAAAAATTAGAATTCTAACAACAAATAACATGCAAAAATAGAGAAAAACATTATGATAATTTAATCTTTCTTAACAAAAGATTGTATTTAAACATTAAAAGGATCTAGTTTAAGAAAAAAAATTCAGATAATATACTTATATTAATAAAATTTGAAAATTGTCTATAAAAGGAAAAAGGTACAAGGAAAAAGCAAAAGTTGTAAATAGAAAAAAATATTTATGAAAAGTGTAAAACAAGGATCCATAAGAATGTACAACATTTTATATTTTATAAATGATAAATGTAACTGGACATTGTTGGAATTTATCTTAATTTTAATAAAATGTATTTATCAAATATATATAATATTTCAGTTCTTAAATTGGATATATATATATATATATATATATATATATATATATATTGTCAGACTTCGGAAAAACGCATTCAAACTCTTCTTGTCAGCTCATTAAATCGCACTTAAAAACCCCTGAACGGACGCCAGGTATCAAGCGAAGAGATCCGAAAATCAGTTAGTGGAAAACAGATGTCGACTGAAGAGGGGAGGATCGTTTTGACGTGTGAAACAAAACTTAGATTTTCAGAAAATCTACTCCACTCTCTGCATGCACCCTCTTTTCAAAATTTCTGAAGAACCTCATTCTCTCCTCCTTCTCTCTACATCTTCTTCATCTTCTCTTTGAGAAAACACTCACTTTCTCTCCTCCGATCACTATTCCGGCACCGTAGGATCACTTCCGGCTTCCCAAGCTTTAGTTTGATCAGATTGGTTTCAAATTCTAAACGGGTAAGTTTTCTTGTCTTTAACCGTTCGTTCTTGTAAACATGCAAACCAAGTTCTAGTTGCATGAGCCCTTAGTTTCATTCTGAATGAGTTTGGTCTGTTTTACTTTGGTTCGAAGAGTCGTTGAGCGTTGAGGGTAGAAAGGATCGTAGTTCGGCGAACTGAGTCTCAGTCTGAGGGACGTACGTACGTTCACGCTCTCAGGTAAGGGAAGTTTATTTAATTTAATTTGTATGCTGTTGAAATGTTTGAACGTTCGTTTAGTTGATTGAATGATTTTGATGCATGATGAATGATGTGATTGGATTGAATGAACGTTCGCTGAGTTACTAAATTAAAGTGAAGTATGAGTATTGTGATATTTGACTATATGATATATGATGGTTGCCTTGTCTGATGTATGAAAAATATGAAACTTATATGATATGGGTTGTATGAAGTATGAAAGTTGAGTATGATATAAATGTATCAAGTTATGAAACTATATGTTAAGAAATGAGTTTGAAAATAAACAAGTCTGGTATGAAATTTCTCATGTAAAAGTGTACGTTCGTTACTGAACGGTCATTGACCGTTCGGTTTTCCTGGTGAACCTAGTTGAAACGGGATTCTTTCATTTGGAGAGAATCCTAGTTGAGGACGAGCGTCCTCGGGTGGTAATACTATGCTTGAGCATTCGGCCAAGCACAGTTGTATCTGGGTATCCTGTGATAAACTCAATTTATATATATATATATATATATAATGGTATATTTCCGTTGTTCGTAAACACTACTTCGATAGTATCTTATTATATTTATCAAGTCTTTTATTATAAGTTTAGTAGTGCTCGGTCTTACACCTAGCGCTCGTACTGAGTAGTGCTCGGTCTTACACTAAGCGCTCGTACTCGTTTCTTGTAGAGTCTATCTTGATGAAAATAGCGTTCGTTTAACTTCAATAGAATTTTCTTCTCTACCGTGCTCGGTCATTGACTGGCATTCGAATTTCTTGATGTAAATTTCAACTAAACTAAGTATTCACAAGCGTTCGGTTTCTTCATATGAGACAATTCTAAATATTATTTTGTGCCTTGAAATATTCGTATTCATTGGTTTCACTCTGGAGTCCTCGTTCTTGGTCTGGTCTTTTGATGTTCGGATAGAGTTCTCAAGAGTCGGTTCATCTAATTGGCTCAACGTTGAAATTGACGTTCGTTCCATTCGTTTCTTGGAATATATTGTTGTGCTCGATATCCTTCTCAAAACCTGATGTCAACCCTTGGTCTTAATCCATTCTCAAATTTGGAGATCTCTCAGTCTCGCTCTATGTGTTCGGCCCAGTTTTAAGTTCGGGTTGAACGTTCGTTATTTGTAATCCTTATGAATCTTTGAACGAGGTGATTAAATGAGATATGTATTAGTGAAAGATGAAGAAAATGTGATATGGAAATGTTGTGGTTTATGGACGAGCGTTCCGGGGAGGAACGACTCTTGGATGGTATTGAAATTGGTAAAGTATGAATGTGGTAATGCTTGGCTGGCGATTCATCCTGATGTTCCGTGAGTACTCGTCATCACGTAGAGGAGGGTAGGTCATGTGTGGGAACAGCAGGAGGTCCTAGTCCTTAGGGGTACTTTGGACGGAACGGAGTAACCTCGGGTGGCAGCTGATGAGAGAATTCCAGTTACTACATCACCCGGGTGCACGAACGTCGTAGCTACACAGAATTCATACAGTCCGGACAGTCAGTCTAGTAATAGGTTTTGAATGATATGTTTGATGAAATATACCTTGTTTTGTTAGATTGTTTGAAATGTATGTTTATACTTGAATTAAATTACATAAGCTTGCCCTGCGTTTCCTGTCGTGTCTGGTTTTGTACGTCCGTCCTTGTCATTGCAATGATCATCCGTGTGGATGTGAGCAGAAGGAGACGAGCGGCTGGAAGAGGCGCTGGAAGAGGAAAATTTGGTAGAGGTGGAAGCAAAGATAGAACAGTAGAACGTTCGGTCCTTTGTCTAGTTAATGAAGTGGTCGTTCGATCACCTTCCCTTTATTTAAATAGGAACGTTCGGTTAGTAGATGGTAGTTTTATTGCGAGGTGATCGTTCGGTCACCTCCTCGCTTTTGTTGTTATCTGACCGTTCGGTAATTGTCTTTTGTAAACCATTCGGTCATGATTTCTTTTATCTTGAGCAATTTAGTTGAAAGTCTTTTTGTAAGGCCGTTCGGCCATGAGGGTACGCTCGACTCTAGTGTAAGACTGATATGGATTGTCATTAATGTGATTATTCTAATATATAGTTTAATGCTGTATTTTTGGGATGTTACACACACATATATATATATATATATATATATATTTCCCAATATTCGTTCAAATACCTATATATGTCATTATATTATTTTCTGCTTAAAAATTACTAAAATACATTAGATAATTTTTATTTTTATTTTTAAATATTTGAATTTTAATCAAATATTATTTGAAATTTTTATTTTATATTTATATAATTATAATTTTTTTATATTTAACATTGAGTAAAAAAATGTATTATTTTGATATTATATATCTAATAATATTAGATTTTTCTATTATGATATTTCTTTGAATTTTTAAGACTTAATAACACTGTTGGTTCTTATTTTTGTTAATTTTATTCCATGTGAAACTCATTTTTTTCGAATGTTCAATAGTCTCTAATTTCGTAATTTATTTTAATTTGGTCTTTTTCCTGCAAAATTTAAATCGTTAACGACAAAATGTCTATAGCAACAATCAGTGAATTACATGGCAGTTATTGGCTGACGTGGTTAGGAACAGAGTTGACTAAGGATGGTCGCACCAATGAGCACTTGACATGTGACAACCCCTTTCTTCACCCAAAATTAGGGTTTCAGATTTGCATTTGCAGATTGGGAAAAAGCTTGCTCTAGTGCCGTCATGCAAGAATATGGTTTCTCCTTCACGACGGATATGGTAAACTTCATGATAGTTGGTTTGCTTATAGGTTTTTCTCCTGTAGGTGATGAGAAGGCGTGGTGGAGAAGTAAAGAGGCGTTGGTGCGCCAGTTGAAGATGATTGCGTGATTCGGCTTTACGTTTCTGCAATTTGGGTTTTGCTCGCGAGAGGTTGGTGATGATGTTGGTGGCTCTTCACCATTGCGGCACAAATCGTGCTTATGGTTTGAAGGAGATTTCTGGTTCTCGATCTTCTATCTTTTCAGGTTGATGGTGGCTAGTAGAGAATGAAGAAGCTTCACGACAATGTTGCTCAAAGGCGCGAGGAACTCGCGATTCGGTTTCGTGATCCTTGTGGCGTAGCGTTTGGAATAGCGGCGCGACCAGTGCGTGATATGTTCGCAAAAGGTTTTTAGTTAGGGTTTCGAAATGTCTGATGATGGAGGTGCGAAGATGGTAGTTGTCTGTGAGCGTGGCGGTAGCAACTAGGGTTAGGTGGTGGCTAGGGTTTCTGGGAGAAATTAGGGTTTCTGAAAGTAGGAGTTGATGATGATGACGTGTCAAGGGTGATGTGTCCACGTCAGCCAATAACTAGCATGCAATTCACTGATTGGTGCTGTGGACATTTTGTCGTTAACGATTTTAACGTCATTAGCCAAAATTGAACATAAATTATGATATAAGAGACTACATTAAATATTCGGAAAAAATGAATCCCACATCGAACAAAGTTGACGAAAATAAAGACGAACAGTGACATTAAGCCAATTTTAATTTACTTTATCAAAATTTTAAATAGTAAATGGATGAATACACGAATACTCATTCTTTCATATTACATATGAAAATGTGGATGTAAATGAATTTTTATTTTGGAATGTAGACAAGGATATAGTTTTACTTTGACAATATGAAACAATCAAATTTGCACTCCTAACTTGTGGTCCTTATTAGCATAAATCATATATACTAGATACCAAACTTGATTCAAGATGACTCAACTCACCCTGAATTGACTTGGACTCGTGCCGAATCAATTTAATTTGGATTTGGTTAACATAACTTTATATAGATTCAGGTCAACTAGGCTCAACTTGAACTAGGCTGACTTGACTACATCATGGATTGGTTTGGTATGGTATTGATCGAATTAGGACCAACTTGGGCCTAATCCAATTCAACTGAAAGTAGGTTAGCCCTAACTTGGATGAACATTAACACATTTTGACTTAGGTCGATTTGGGTTCAAACTTGGGTCGGACAAACTCAACTTAACTTGAGTTTTAGTAGACTCGACTTGGCCCGACTTAAGTTGGTCTAGATTAAGCTTGACCATACGTAGTCTTAATTGGACTATGATCTATTTAGGTCTACCTCAACTCAAATATGAATTCACTTGCTCGAAAATATGTAGGATGCTTCTCCGTACAATATATCTTTATATATTAAAAACTCTAAAACTCCAAACAACAAAATGGAAGAATGGGTGAAGATGAAAGGTATGGTTGGAAGTAAAAAGCATATTCTTAATGAAGAAAGAAAGGAGTAATGGTGTTGTGGGGATCTCCTCCTTTACAGAATAGAGAGAAGGAAAATCAAATCCCTGAAGAATCTCTCCTACTTGTGCAATTCTTGTTTCCTTATTGGTTCTTTTGGTAGCATAGACCTTAGCCTTTAGAACCTAGATTGACACAAACAGAATCCTAATCTTGTCGTACCCACATCATGGGTCAATATCTCCATTCCATTAGTCAACATGTTGATGTGCCTTTCCCTCATACAATGATAGTTCAATTGCCATGCACCACAGGCTTGAACAAGGGTTAGAACTTTGTGTTGTCGCATATACCCCAAGATCCTTTTCCTTTCTTTTCCAATGAATTATCTAGGAAAAGTGAAAAGAACATCTTAGTGTTGATATTGGACCGACAAGGAAGGAGATAACGATGACGATGGAATCCAGTGAATGTTGGTGAGCATGATATTCTCCGAAAAAGGTCAAATTAGTTAGTAGGTGTATCTGAGTAGGAATGTCCAAATCCCCAAAGAATATTCATCTCTATGGGGTGACTAAGGAATGGGGTCACCCATTCATCATTTCCAATAATTTCCATCACTAAATAATAATGAATCATTTTTTTTTCATTCTAATGCTTTGTTTTAGACTATAATCTCATTCTGGTTGGAACTCTGATTAAAACCTCATCAAAGTTTGTTTTCATGGAGGAATGACTTTAAATAGTGTTCAAACATTCCACTTTGATTCAACACATTCAATAATTTTTGTTCATACATGTTCTGAGGCAAAATTTGTATGAACATTTAAGTACAAGAGTGCTTGTACCAGTTTATCAGAAGAATATATTATAGGTTGTCTTGCAGCAAGTTCATCATACAATTACAGACCACTTTTACCTTTGCACCATTTTAACTTAAATGGTCTGAACGATGAAGATTTTCTAGAACAAATGATGTTGTGCACTACACTTTCACATGCCACAAAAGGTAATCTTCTGACATGTTTTCATTTTTATAGAATGCTTAATTTTCTTATTTATATTCAACCTGGGATTTACAACTCACATTTAAGTTTAACGATAATGAGATCACTTAATCATTTTAGATCTGACTTTAAATGTATATTAGAAACAAACCATGGTTAAACCTCCAACAATGATTTGGTGGAATAAAATCTCACTCGAACTTAGTAAATAAAAACAAAAAACTTAGGAAAGAGGCTGAGTTAGATTCTATTATTAGATTTTGTTTCGACTCATGTCTTTTGAGATAGTACTGTTAAGGTAAATAAGTGTGTTTGAGTTGATGTGCCTTTTAGAAAAATAATATCCACTTTTGAGTTTTGTTATACTTTTTCTTTAAAACAAGTGTTATAGTGTTAAATAAAAAGAATGTATTTATATTATCATTAATCTTTAACTTTTATTTTATTATGTGAAACTATAAAAGTTATCGGAATCGGAACGTTTAATTATGAAAAATTGAGATTTAGTTATTGCTAAAGTTGATAAAAACTACTTAATAACGATAAATAATTATAAAAAAAATTATAACCTCAAACTTGTTAGTTTGTTTATTTTCAATTGAGTTCAATACTTTTTACAAAATCTTTATTTTAATTTTTTTTTAAATTTAAAATTTTCTAATTTTATTTGATAAATAACTATTAAAAGGATAAATTAGAGGGATTTATCGTCTCACAGGTTAGCTATGCTTGTTAAGAATATTTAATTACAGAATATGAGCACGTTAAGAAATCTCTAATACAAATTTTTTTATAAATGGAGCAATTTGTAATGTTTTAGGTGATTTTAAGTATCTATAGAAACTCTTGTATACATTATAATATCTATCCTCATGGTTATACAATTTTACTAACATTGTTTATTTTTATTCGCTTTTGACTATTATCTTTATTCTATTTTCTATATTTTTTATGATTTCTATTTCTGGTATAATCCTTTTTTTAATAATATTTTATTGTTTATAACTCTTGCACCAATTTACTATATATTAGGTCAAAATGTGACAAGTCAAGCTATATTTGAGGTTAGCAAACTATATTTTTATTATAGCTAAAATTTATACAAATTTTATTAAATAAAAAATCAGGTTTATAATTGTATGATTTTAAATAAATTTTAATTGATAATCAAAGTGTGTTTGAGGTTAATGTATACATTTTTTTAGCACTTCTCACATGGAGGAGTCTCAATGACACCTACCATTTTCTGGGTTTGGGCTCTTGGTGGACTGTAATTTTGAGCTATGGACATAACAATAAGCAACTCTCACATAATCTTTGCTATTCCCATCCTAACAACTTTGATGTAGATACAGCTTGTTCAACATTATGCATAATTTTTTTTTTAGCTGTATATACTTTAAAACAAGAACATGTTTCCCTTGAATGCAAAATAAACACATGACACAATGAAAATGTTATTTTATCAATGAAAATGTTATTTTATAGTTTGCAACACATAATGAAAACATAATTTCATTGTATTATGTGTCATACATAACATAGTAAATGCAGTGAAAATATCATCTAACCATAGCTTTTGAGAGATTGTTTAAGAAAGGTTTGATCTTGATCATCTTTGTAAATGGGAATTAGAAACTCTTCTTATACCTTTATTTATTATTTATACATGTTTTCATTAATATAAAAAAAGCATTTATTAATTCATTAAGGGGTGAACAAGGCACACATTTGAATTAATGTATATGTAATCTTGATTTAGTGAGTGCAATCTCAACCATTCTTCTAACTTTTAATCATCCCCTAACGAGTGAATAGATTAAGTCTTGGTCTATCTTTTGCTAACTACCATACTTTATAGAATGTAATACAAAATTTCTACATGTAATTTTGGATAACTTGTATTTCCTTTCATTAATTTTTATATTTTGGTTGTTATATTATATAATAGTCACTGGTATTATATAATAATGATTAAAGATATATGTGATTAGTTTAAAAATAAGATAAGTTTATAATATATAAGTTATAATATATAAGTGAAGACAAACTTTTTTTCTTTTCTTTTTAAATAGTAAAATTGAGTTAGATTTAAATTTTATTATCTTAATGTGATATTATATTTATTCATAAAATATTATTAGAATAATTAAAAGTTAATTCTAGGTTGATATTTAAATTTAATGTATAATTTATTTTTAGATCCTAAATCTTGATATTTTTGGGATGAAAATTATCGTAAAATGTTACTGTCAAATAAAAATAAGATCAATTTATAATATATAAATGAAAATATTTTTTCTTAATAAAATTCAATTAGATTTAAATTTTTACTATTTTAGATTTGTTTCACTCAAAAAATATTTATTTTTTATTTAATATACTTCTAAATATGGGACTTTTGACGCCACAAGAAAGAGCCATTGAAAGACCTATTTTACCTTATCCATCGTTGTTTTATGCCTCGACATATCCGAATCCCTACAATAGGATTTCCTCGTACGATTCACACGGATTTAGGAGCTCAAGTAAGTTTAAAGGATTTATCAATTCAATCTGAACAATTTTCGCGTTTTTTTACTATAAAAAATATTTTTTCCACGGACAAAATCCCCGTATGTAATGTATAAAATTTATAAATAATTAGATATTACATATGTATATAAACTAGACATAAATAAACTTTAATACAGAAAGAATTTTATAAGTAACTTAGATACAAATTTTTTCATACATAACACAATGCATAAAAAATTACCTATAAATTATTTCATATGTAATTTTCAGTGAGTTACATATGAAATCATTTGAATATGACTTACATTCGAAATAATCTGCAGGTAATTCACCTAAAATACATACATGTATATTACATACGAAAAAAATATGTAAGTAATGTTGGATGTATTACATACAAAATTATCTATAGGTAATGTTGGATGAATTTCATACAGATTATTCTGTAGGTAAATTTATATGTAATAATATACTTTTCAAAAGTTGTCTAAATAATTACTTTACAGTTTCAAATAGTAGTCTAGTATAGTTCTTAGTTTTAGTACTTTTACCTCATTTTAGTTACTCAGTTTTAGGTCTTAGGAAGTTTTAGGTAAATTTAGCAGGTTGAGTTGTTTCTTAGTTAAACCATTTTAAACTTTTAGGACAATTGATTTACTTCCTTCTAGGACATTTTAACGCATTTTTATGTTTTTAGGCTAATTTAGTAGATTATTAGTTTTAGGTACTGAATTCTTTAAATTTTCTTAGAAATCAGTTTTTGGTTATTCGTAACCATTTCAAACTTGAATAGGTTATTTCAATATGATTTCTTCAATTGTTTTATTACAATCCTTAGCTTTAGCATGATTTAGTAGCTCTTAAGAAGTGAAATTTTGATTATTCTTTTTTGTTATTTTTGAATTGTAACTTGGTTTTTATATTCCTTTAAAAAGTTTTTTAAGTAAATACTTTACAGTTTCGAATAGTAGTCTAGTACAAATTTTAGTTTTAACACTTTTAGTCCATTTTAGTTATTAGTTTTTTTGTCATATTTTATGTTTTAGGTAAATTTAGTAAGTTGAGTTGTTTTTAGTTATATTTTATCATTTTAAACTTATTAGAACAATTATTTTATTTTCTTGAAGAACAATTTAGTGAAATTTTATGTTTTTAGACTAGTTTAATAGACTATCAAAGTTTTGGTTATTTTCAACCATTTAAAACTTGAATAGTTAGTTTTAATATGATTTTCTTTACTGGTTTAATGTTGCCCCTAGTTTTAGCATGATTTTGTAGCTTTTAAATAGTAGATTTTTTATTATTTTTTTAATATTTTTGAATTGTGACTTAGTTTTTGTCTTTCTTTTATCATTCAAATCTTTGAGTTAATGTAGTTTGGGGTAACGAAGGGATGAGAATAGAATAGATAAGGTAGGAATATGTTTTTTAAGCCAAAAAAAAAAAGTGGCGGTTTAAGGGGAACTAACATTTATTTATTTAATGACTATCCTCCAGTGAATAAGGTAATATAATGTGATTACACTAAGATTATTAGAAATTAACTCATCATGGAAGCAAGGGAAACTCAGGGAATTCAGCATTAATCAGAATAGTTAGATGGTAGCTTACGGGACATATACCCAACTACATTACATGGATTTCTGCATTATGCGTCATATATCCAACACAATCATGGATTTCTTAAGACTCCACAATGACGAGCTGAGTGGAAACACACCTCCTAGTTTTGGCTATCTCGTTTCTCTTCAAAGAGTTTCATCATCAAACAACAAATTAAGTTTTAGTGCAAGTTCCTCTAAAAATTTCTTAAATGCTAATATTTAAATGTTTAATAGCATGTGAAATTGGAAGAAAAAAATAAAGTTAGATTTTCATTCAAAGTGTTTCGATTGGTGGGTCGAGGATAAGTCTTCTCACACGGTTTATCTTCCAGCTCCAAGCTTAGGTCTTAGTTCTGTTCTTAGCTTTTCTCATACCATTCGGTCAAATTCAACGTCATTTCCAGAAGACATTCTGACACTCAAATCAATATCTGTTTAGTCAACTTTAGCAATAAATGTGTAGTAAAACGTAACCAACTATATGAATATCAAATGTGTACTTATAAACTTTTAAAATGAGTCTCTAATTAGAGTCAATAAAATTACGGTCCCTATATTCATAACTTAAATTAAGATTAATCTAATTATTCTTGATAACTAATCTCGTTTAATTATACCGATCACTTTGGTGTTCGGCCCATAACTGATCATATAATAAACAAAGTATTAGATTAATCTCTAAAATTATTTTATTTTATATATATATATATATATATATATATATATACACGATGGCAT
Source organism: Vigna hirtella (assembly GCA_027742795.1). Classification (NCBI taxonomy): domain Eukaryota; kingdom Viridiplantae; phylum Streptophyta; class Magnoliopsida; order Fabales; family Fabaceae; genus Vigna; species Vigna hirtella. Next base: position 69,687 of record JAHCHA010013530.1, read on the forward strand.
GATTAATAAAAAATCATTAATGTATTATCTGAAGAAAAACAAAATAATCAAAAACTAATCAAGAACGTTAACACCGTGTCGATATGTATCACATCACATATAATTTATTTTATTACTTAGTCAAACCTTTTATAAGTGAACTTTAGTTTATGATTAAGTATATCCCATATAGAAGTATTTTTAAAGTGTCTATAGTTAAGAATTCATTAAAAGACTCTTCACGTAAATTTTAGTAAAAGTATTTGACCATTGTGAAGAATAGTTTATTCTCTACAACAATTTTAGTAAAAGACTCTACAACAATTTGGACACAACCACACTCTTCTAATTAGATTCATACAAACATGTCTCTCACATCTATTTATTATAGTCACAACTTTTGTTGAATCTTTGCCACCATTTTCTATAATAACACATATCTCATATACATATCTTTGTAGTCAAATCTTTTGTATATTTTTTCTACAAGTGCACCATTTAACACTTCTTCTCACAAACATATTTAAGGACAAAGTTTTATGTTAATGCATGTCTTTCAATTTTGTGGATAGAAACTCCACCTCTCTGGTTAAACCTTTTTTGAGTTCTTAAGAAATTGACTACACAATAATATTCTCTTTATTAAATATGCAAGATATTCAAATTATTTCATATGTGGGTATTTGTCTATATTTGTCACATAAAAAAGCTATAAAAGATGAACTACAAAACCTTATACTCATATAAATGATAAAATGCAGATAAGATAACTAACTTCACATTGATAAGATAAATCACAACTTGAGTTTAAAAAGTAATTGAACTTATTCATTTTGATGCAAATGCTTTTAACCTTGTGTTTCTACTTTTTGATCTTGGTTAAGCAGTGAAAGGTGCGCACTATTTAATGAATTAGACAATACAAAATTTACTCTAAGCTATTGTTGGTTGAGAACTAAAGAGTGTGTACGTTAAATTAATTAGACAATACAAAATTTGCACCAATATCTCTTTTAGTTAAGTATTAAAAAGTGGACACTATTTAATTAATTAGACAATTAAAGGTTTGCATTGAGTTAATGTTGTTGAATACTTTTGTACACCAACCTCTACCAATCTATACACTAACTATTGTTATTAAACATTCCCATAACAATTAACAATCTTTACTTAAAACATAATAGCTCTCAAGTCAAACACCATCTATTATGCTTTGATTTTTCACTAACTCATTAAAAGACACTCTATGTTCCAGTAATATATATATATATATATATATATATATATATTGAAAAAAGAAATTTATTGTTAAAAAATATTTAAAAAAGATATTATGTCATATAAATTGTTCTTTAAAAAAACATGTTGTTTTACTCTTTTCCCTTTTCTCAAATATTATCACTTAAATTAACTTAATTTCAACCTCAGTTTGAATTAAATTTTAATGAAATATTATACCAAAATAAAGAAATATTATTTTTTTGTCCTTTTAAGAATTAATAATGTGAATTAAGAATTAATAATGTGAATTAAGAATTAATAACGTGAATTAAGAATTTGGGATAAACTCAAATAATTACATTTATTCCTAGTTTAAATAAAATAGAATTTTTATTATTAATAACTAGTAAAATAATAACGCACTGCACTATTATGTTTTAATATATAACTATAATAAAAATCAGTTTCTAATATGTTTTTATTACTCAATAACACGTTATTTGAAAAAAAAAATACTAATATATATAGCACATCTTGATTAACTTTATAAAAATAATTTAAAGTATATACACATAAATTCATATTTTATTTGAAAAAATAAAATACTCACTAATGTGTTCATTAGTTATGGAATAACACTTCTAAACTCATTCTTACCTTGTAAATATGACAAGTTTGAACATAAAATTGTTCATATAATACATAAAGTTTTTTCTTAAGATTGGTTTCACCAATTGGATACAAGAGCTTTATAGATCTTGCACACAACTGAACCAGAAAATGTTCTTTATAACAATTACTCAAGCCTTTTAGTTTTCATGTAGATTCTTAATAAGATTCCATTATGCAAAACTCATACAATCAAAATTTAAAATCATATATTAAGTACATAATATAAACTTGAAACTTAAAAATTTGATATATATATATATATATATAAACAAATATGTATTAGAAAGTTACTAAATTTGAAATTAATATACACGTTAATATTTAAAATGCTAAACATTACAGTAATAATTAAATTTTAACTCAATAAAAAATATAATATAATATAATAAGTAATCATGTTTATTATCAGTTACACTTCTTAATAATTCTTTGGAAAAATATTACTCAATTTAGTCTCTATTAACAAAATATAAAATACACTTATTCCTTCTATCAGTTTTAGCAACATATAATACTTTTTTTTACCGTACTTCTTTTTAATACTAGCATGAAATATTAATTATTCTACTTTTATATATATATATATATATATATATATATATATATATATATATATATAACAGGGAAAGTAAACCTAAGATATCTATGTCAGACAGAATTGGGTGTATGATAAAAATTTAGTAATTGAGGATCACTACAAATTTTGGCCATAAAGAGTACATGATTGTGGTCCATTGGCCACAGCAAAAACAGTGAATTGAATGAACCTGCAATATTTTGATATGGGGTTGTCGTGGATGGTAGTGTTTTCATTCGACCATGAAAACGTTGGTTCTGTCTGGTATACATGCATGCTTGTGGAAGAGGTAGAGACACGTGGTGCACAACCATGGTTGCATGTCACTTCCAACAATCTCATCTAGCTAGTACCTAACACGAGTTTCCTTAAGAAAAAAGTTTTTTTAACTAATTCTTTTAACGAATCTTTTACGATAGTCTACTTAATAATTTGTGATTGGTGTGTCTAAAATGTATGGATCAATAAAATAATAACATATAATTTATTATCAAAAAATTATTAAGAAAAGTTGTTAAAAGATCGTATTACTTTGCTTAATCAACATTGTTCACTCATTTTCTTTTACTGTTTTGTTATTATGCACTCTACCTTCAGTTCCATCATTAGATATGGTAAAAAATATTTATAACTAGATCGGCATAAAGATAAACCCTAGTTAAAGTATACCTAAGAAGAAGAAAAGAAGATAAGTGGTGATTTAAAGGAGAAAAAGTGAGGGATATACACTTGGAAATGCAGAGTTTGGTGTTTGAGAATGATTGGAAAGAGAAGAGGTCACGTCATGGTCCATGAAAAGCACGTTACAATGATTGCATGGCTACTAGCACACATCTTTTGGAAAAAAAGACATATTGGATGCTGTATCTTAATGCTCTCCCCACTGATTTTTGGCATGAATCACCCATCACTGCTGCAGCATGGCAATCAAACAGAAATGTGAGAAAAGACACTATCGATCCTCGTTCATTCTCCATCATCTCTTGCGTTGCTGTGTTGCATGCATGGTGCCAGATAGAGGTGGAAAAACATGAAGCCGTAAACAGACAAAGGTTTTCACGCTTGAGTTTCTGTATGATGCCTGATCAGGGCCACTTTTGAGACAATTTATGGGCCACAAATTTGGCTATTCTTGGAAGCACTGAGTAGAAGACCAAGATATTCATGTGAGTTGTGGCAGACTTTGCTGGTTTTGATTAACCTGGATTCTTCTGTAAATAGTTTCTTATTATTTGGGTATTATAGTATTCATGACATGAAAAATAATAGATGTTCAGTGCATACTTATATGTATTTTCTAGTCCCTTGAACAAAGTTTCTATTTTAATAATCAAAAGGGGAGACACAGGATAGATTTTCCAATAAAGATTAGGTATCTATAAAGTTAATTGATATTAGTTATTTTGACTTTATATAGACATTTTTTTATTAAATTTATTACAAATATTTTAATAATATTTTTAGAATCCCTATGAGCTGAAAGTTTGATATAGATGTCATTTACTCACTTTTCAATGACATTTTTTTTTCTCAAAGGGTAATAATTGAAAATGTTAATTTGTTGATTGAGAGTTTCTGCAAGTAGTTTGAAAAATGTTATTCTAGTTAAAAAAAATGTGCCTTAATTAGAACAAGTGTTGGAGCAAATTTGGACCTACATTACACTTCTGCAAAATTTTAAAACAAAAGTGTGACTGCAAGACCTTATTTCGTGCTTAAATATACGTAGACACGACAAATAATTTTGGGAGAAGGTTAAGGAGATTAAACCATAAATAATTTTGGGAATTAGTAGAGAGAACAAAGACACAAGAATGAGTTATTATACAATATGTCCTTATAGTATGTGTATCATATGACTGTCCAGTCACATACTAGACGGTGAATCATTAGTCAAACACTTTTCACAAATTATCCTTGAGATTGTGTGGCTAGGAAACGAGACCGAAATATCAGTAGAATGGGAGATTAGCTTTAATGCTGAGTCATTAAAATAAAAGTGCGATTACTATCAATTGGAACGTAATTAGGCCAATACTAAATAAAAGGCACACTATAAAATCTATAAATATAGGTTTTGAGTAAAAAGATAAGTAATTGCATTTACTATACATTTAATATTTGAACTTTCAAAACTCAAACTAACTTTTGACATCAAAACATCTTCGATAAGTACCCTCTGAACGGTATTAGACGAACGACTACAACAAATTTGAAGTGAATGACTATGTTTAGATCCTTTGGATAATTACGTAGACTTTGGACATTGACCTCATCCCTACACTCTAAAACAATATGTTTAACCTTTTAAGTTATAACTTAATATTTATGATAGGTTTGTTTCAACATAATAATATAAACTTTATTTTCAAGATATATAAGCAACATCGCAAAAAAGCCTAAAAACATAACATAAAATTAAAAAGCATGACACTATTCGGAAGTTAAATATTGAACTCTTGACAAAGAGTGAGGAGATGACACTTGAAGAAAAGATTGAGCAATTGATGAAAAATCATGAGCAATAGAGTGAACTCACAATGGTTAAAATAATCCTATGATAGAGGATTATCCCTTGATCTTATAGAAGAAGAACTTGAGAAAGAACCATTACACTTCAAAGGAACTGTGACAAGGTTAAGGATCCCATATCATTTCTAATCTTTCCATTTTCAAGTGTTTGAGTATCTAAGATCACTTTTATCAATTATGTTTCATGTTTACTTTAATTGCACAAAAACACAAATTATGAAGCATTCTTTAGTCTAAGTTAGTTGGAAATTATACGATTGTTTGGTGACACGAGTTTCTTGGGAAACGATATCCGGTCTTACCGGTTTTATTACTTAGAACGATTTGGTACACTTGCCAGAAAGTCAACACCCACTCGCCATTGGGGGAGAAACGCGCGATGGTGGCCGAGGCAGAGGAGACGAACTCGCGAGGTTGAACAACGACCAATTGGGATTTTCTGATTTAGGGCTTCGCGATCTGGAGCGGTGGATGAAACCCACTTTGAATCCTCATCACAGCATGATTTTCTTATGTTTTAACTCCAACAATCTCTCTATTTTCACCCTTCTTTCTTCCCCCATCAGCACCCTCGTCCGAAACAACACCATTTCTGGTCGTTTCAACTCCAACCCTCTTTCCTTTTACCCTCATCGGAAAAAACAAAGGACCAAAACAGAGAGCGAGAGAAAAGGAACGAAGTGAGGTGCACTTACCTTTAACCGGGAAGAGATCCGATGCTCACCGGAGGCGGGCTGACAACGAGAGGAAGACGCGGACACAGAGCAATGCGGAACAGAGGATTGAAAAGGTGTGGTTGGGTCTCAGTGGAAATGGCAGCAGCGACCTAGGGCTGACAGATGCAGAATCTGGTGGGAGCGTGACAGGGAGGCGCTCGCGGGGGAGACCGGTGGCCACGGTGAAGTCGTAGCCTTTGCTGTTGGACGAGGCTCACTAAAATCTATCATGGTGACGAGGGTGTGAGCTCCAATGCTAGATGATGTGCAGTGAGCTCGAATGGGGAAGCGCGGGGAAGATTTAATCGATGTCGTTTAAGCTCGTCGAAACCCCATCAGAACCTCATCGAGTGAGGGGTAGAGGAGTTGTAGAGAAAGGGGAATGAAGGAGAAGAACAGCGGTGGACTCGGTGGACTCGCGGCGGAGTGGTGACGACGCTGGTGGAGGCAACCCTTGGAGAGAACAGCGGTGGTGGCGACAACCCGTGGAGAGAACAACGACAGTTGCGGCAAAGGGCAACGATGAAGAGAAATGGACAAGGTGGCGGTGAAGAAGAAATGAAGAGAAATGGTGCGAAGAATGTTGTAGCTCGAAGAGAAAGAAGAGAAAAAAGGCTAAAATTTTTGAAATTAGGGCTAAAGCTTATATGCCTCGGTTCTGCGTGCAACTGAGGCAATAAATGCCTATATGTCTTAGTTAACAAAGCAACCGATGCTTGTACACCTCGGAAATAAATAAAAGAAAAATATAAAATGACATTTTTGAAATTACATTCAACTTATAAGTCTCGGTTCGCTATAGAACCGAGGCAGTAAGTAGGATCTGAAAAACTGTTGAATTTTTCAGGGTTTTAGGCATCGGTTGAAATTGCAACCGAGGTAATATAACTCATATGCCTCGGTTCTCTTTGAATCGAGGCATATAAGTTCGACATAATTACAAAAATTCCACCACATTCTGATAGGCTTCAGTTTCTCCTAAATCGAGGCTTATTGTGCGAGTTTAAATGCTATTTTTTTACTAATGTTTACATTTAACGGAGGTTTGCGCAGAGCAATTTGCGACTAGCAGAGAGACTCAGAAAGCTTCACCAATAATGGTAGTGACAATTATGAGTGGCAAGAGAAAGAGAAAATGAAAGTAAATGAGAAGAGAAAATAAAAGTGTAAGGAAAGAGAATGTCTTTTCTTACAAAAATACTACGCAAAAATTGGTTTTATTGTTTCATGAATATTATTAGCCACCAAATATTTTTGTGACCTGTAAATTATAATTTAGGGACAATAGAATATCAATTGGTGGTAATTTGATACCGCATTAGTGATAAAAAAGTATTTAAATTTTAATAATAAATTGAACCATTATCAGGGTGAATTTATTATTTGGAGTGATGAAAACTTGTTACTCTTTTTCGTTGTTAAATTGATTTCTTATATTTGGAGTGATCAAAATGTTACTGATGACATGGAGATAGATTTTACAGGAAAAAGAAAAAATTGATCATTAATTATTATAATGTATATTTTTTTGTGATATTCTATTAACCTTTTATTGTTAAAAAGAAAACTTTAAGTTTAATTTAATTTTATAAAATTAATTTATAAAATAAAATTTGGGTTCATTTATATATTTTAAATTAATTTTATTTATAGTAGTAAAATTTTCCATATAATTTTTTGTTAAGATATAACATTTAAATATGAGACTTAAAAAGTATTTGTTAAGATATAACATTTAAATATGAGACTTAAAAAGTAGAATTTAAATTGAATTTAATTGTAAGATAAAATTTATATTTATTTATATAATTTAAATTTATCTCTAATTAATATGAGATTTTTAGCATTCTTTATTAATTATTATTGAGTTATTTTCAATTGAGAACATATATAATCTTTTAACCATTGGACTTTGTGTAACATCCTAAAAATTCACCCTTTAAAATTCAAAATTTAAATATGGTAATAATACATTTACGGTAATACCCCATAAACTCATACAAATCTATACAAAAGTTTTAAGCTCAGAGTTAACTCCAACCATAATATTGAATTCCTCTAATTTGTTCTTCCATCTCTTCCTTCATTTGCACCGGATCACGCGACAATCCTTCATCTGCTCCCGTATAACAAATATATTATACGATCATCGCAAAAATATGATTTTTCCGATACATGCACAAATAAGTAAGGGTGAGCTAACATGCAACACAACATTTATAAAACATGCAAAATTGCTTTAATATAGGCATCATATAAAATTTATGACAGACATTCTCATATACCATCATACCACAATTCCTATTAGACACTCATCCGGATGATACGTTGATAAGCGGTCACGGGAGGTTATGCACTTGTGATGACTTTTACTTTTTCTTACAAATACACTTCCAAAATACTTCATACCATTCACAAGGTTAGTCCCCTCACTATGTCCAAAACCGGCACATAGACCAGGACCTCCTGCTCCTCTCACCACATAATTCATCCTTCTCTACATGAGACTGGATGATTATTAGAGTATCAGGATAACCTCCATCTACGGGACCCTCAACATCAACATATACACTACTAATACCATAATATTACAGAATCTCTCCATGAGATTCATACCATTCTCATATTCATCAACTCACATTACACCTTTACAAAAATCTCCCCATAATACTCATTTCATGTCAACAACATAAAATACATTTATCACAGTAATTTTATCACATCTCATGCATTCACATATTTTTGTTTCACATAAATTTAGTATATATATATATATATATATATATATATGTACAAAACACATTGCACACTTAAAATAAGAGCAAAAATAACCATGGAACCGAACCCTATTTACCGAACACTATTTGGACGTACACTATTTGGACGAACCCTATTTGGACGTACACTATTTGGACGAACATTATTCACCAAACACATATGCCGAACACCACTATGTTAATTGGACGGACGCTATGAGATTCAATAGGCCGAACGCAAAAACCGAGTACCCACAATTCGGCCGAACGCTATAACCGAATGTCTCATTTGATCAAACTCTATTCAGCCGAACGCTATAATCAAGTACTTAGACCGAACGCTAAACCATCGAACACCATATCACATTGCACATTATTTGGACGAGCGTTCAAAGATCAAACATCATCAAGGTCGAACGCTGCCTAAGGCGTGTACTACAACCCATCGAGAATGACCGTTCCATACGAACGATCACCAGAAAACATCACCAAGATTGGACGTTCACCAAGGACGATCACTAATTGTAAAACACTAACACGACCGAACTTTCACTAACACATAATATGACTGAACACATTAAATTGAAGCCTGAGACTATCACATTAAGACCGAACGCTTAAAATCACTGATCACATAATACTGCCGAACGCTCAAGATCCAAACTTAAGACTTGTCAAATTAAGACCGAACGCTCAACAATGCTTCCCGAGGATACTAAGTTAAGAACGAACGCTCACACTCACTAATATCCAAGAACGAACGCTTATGATCCAAACTTAAGAATTCAAAACTTAAGAATAAGCAACTTATGACCGAACGCTATTTAATCCACCAAAACCGAACGCTCACTTGGCCGACCACTAATTGGTCAAGCCAGAATCTGGACGAACGCTTATTAAACCATCAACTGACCGAACACTATTAAACCAGCAAATGAACAAACGCTACTAACCAACACCTGAGCGATCGCTACTAAACCACAACACTAGCGATCGTTATTTAAACCAATGACCGGATGCTAACAATATCATCCCTTAAAACCGAACGTTCTCCAGACAAGGACGAACGCTAAATGCCTAAGCCAAAGCATGCTTAAGACCGAACGCTACTACAAAGAACGAACGCTACTTACCGAACGTATTTTCTGAACATCATTTGACTGATCACTATTATACGAATACCGATTGTCGAACGTTCACTTATATCATAAAAACCTAACGTTCAGGATTCAACCCAAAAAAATCCATATTTAGGACGAACGACTTCAATCCATGATACTCAATACCGAACGCCCAAGATTACTTCTAGTGGATGCCAATTTACGGACGAACGCTCAAGTTGAAACCTAGAATATCAATTGATAACGAACGCTCACAATCTGATCAATGCGAATACTAAACTAAGTACGAACGTCCAACATCTCTAATTCACTGGATAAATATCATTGACGAACGTCTAATATTTAACTAACTCAAGGACGAACGCTGACGCTCGTTACACGAGAATACAAAACCGAACGCTCACAGATCAAGCCCAGAACGAACGTAACGCTCGTTACTAGAGGAGGCAAGACCGAACGGTTAAATTGCCCGATCTGAGCACTAGTTGAGCAAACGCTCGTTCTACACGTTATAATTTGGCCATCCACTATTTGGTCGAGCACCAAATGGACGAACGTTCTAAGTTGGCTGATTCGGGCGGACGCTCAGAATAATTACCGAACGTTCAGAAATTGGACGACCACTATTTGTCGAGCACAGTGGGAACGAACGTCCAATTTTGATTCACCAAAATTGGACGTACGCGCGTTCTGCAGAAATTCTGCAGAATCGCACCAAAGTCCAGCAAACCCAGAAAACCCCCATTTTCATCCCCCTTCTTTCCAGATTTTACCCAGATTTACAGCAATCACACACTATCTCAAAATCAAGAAAATAAATCAAACTCCCCTTACCTCTTGAAGACTTCCTTGCAAATTTTGGGATCTATCTCCTCCCAAACGTGCAGCTCCAGATCTCCTAGCAAATTCAGCAGCTCTCCACTTTCTCTCCAGATCTTGCTGCAAGAACTCCACTCTCACCAAATTCCCAACCCAGATCCTCCTCTCAGTCCTTCTGAAGTTGGTACAGCTTCCCATGGGTGCTCCTTGAACGGCTGGAAACGGGAGAAAGAGTTCCCTCCCTCTGGCTGCTCTCCCTCCTGCTAAAAATGAATTCCCCCCACTTTTTGCCAAGCCTCTCCCGTAACCAAGCACCTCCAATTATTGCATCCTAATAATACAAGAGGTGAGTGACCACCATGTCCCCACCATGCCCCCACCACTCCTAAAAATACGGGTCTTACACTTTGTAAGAATTATATCAATTTTGAGTCTAATTAGAAATATTCATTCAACCATAAAAAAACATATTTTAAAATACAACATCATTACCAAATTGTACATTAGGCATAAGGTAATGCATATCTAATTTGTTTTAATAATAATATTATATGCATGATATAAATAATCATTAAACCGATGCAATTAAAACATGTGATTTGAACTTTATATTATACAATTCAATATCATATTATAAATCCTGTAACGATAATTAAGTACCCACAATAATTAATATTAATAATATGAGAATACTATGTATAAATAACAAAAGGAATTATAGCTGAAAAATATGAGAATATTATGTATAAATATGAGAAGAGTTGTTATACAAAAATGAAAAAGATATAAAAAGAATAACGAATCATAAGAAAGAAAGGGTTATAAATAGAAGAAAAATAAGAGTCAAAAGGCAAGAACATACAACTTTAAATTATTCAACTTTAAGCATAACTTATTTTGACACCTTTTTTTTACCATTTATATACTCTCCTAATTTTTATCTAAAAATTTATTTAGGAGTTAGGTTTGAACAGAAATCGAAAGGACATTTTTTATGTAAAATAAATATTTTCTATTTTGGTAGGCTTTTAAATAAAATAAAAAAATAATAATAATATATTAACATAAACTTATCTTAATCTCTTTATTCCCTTTACCAAAAATACCCAATGCTAACCTAATCTTATCTTGTTTATCACAATAAAATCTTTTTAAGTAGAATAAATATATATATATATATATATATATATTAATGCAATATTTTGTAAATTTAGTATAAAAATACAAATTATAAACATCAAGGGAAATTTAATCGAATCTCATTGTGCATTTATAATTTACATAAATGTTTATTTCATTTCTGATTATTACTCACATGAAATAAATCTTCTTTTATTTGCCCATTATATGAATGGCCTACGGAAGTCTTCCAAAATTGAATTTAATAAAATGTTATCCCAATAATATTACATGTATAAAATACGTAAAAAGTAAATATATTATTTATTTTTCATGAGGTGTGATTTGTATTTTCTTTCCATCTGAATAATAGATATAAACAAAATAAAGATACATAAAAATATAGTAATGAGAAAAAAATTAAAAATTATTTAGAATAACTCTACAAATATTGGAAGGTCATAGCAAAAATTTGTTTCAAGTGTTTTAAAGATCAAATATTTGTTTCAAATACTCAAAGAATTCTAATAATTATTTAAATATTTGTTTCAATACTCGTAATCAAATATGTTACAATAAATATATACTTGAAATTTATAAAAGAAAAAAGGACATCAACACAATGACAACAAGTATTAGTAAAATCATTCAAGTAATTATATGATCATGTAATGAAGTTAGAATTGTAGTAAAGAGTGATTGATTGTTTATCCTCTTTGACCGGAGTTGCTCCAATAGTTTTTTTTTATTATTATCTTTATTTATTTATTTTTTTTAACGTATTGTTTCTAATAAAGAGTGAGAATTAAAAAATAACTATGAAAGTTAGAAACAACTTTATGTCAAACAATATTTAGTATTATTGATGTTAGGATAGTTTATCACGAGTGACATTATGCACTAATTATATTTGACAATGTTCATAAAAAACCCACTCATTCACCAGAGACATTTGATATGTAAAATCCTTTTCCATATCAATTTCTCCAATTGATTTCTAAGATCATTTTCAATAATATCTTAGAAAAGTAGATATATAATTTATGTTTTACTATTTTGTGTCTTAGAAGATATATAATTTTGTAACTGAAATATTTATAAATAGAAAAGTAAAACCAAGGTTTAAGGACTTGGAATCTTTATTAATGATGTCAATTAGGGAAAAGTTGTTCATATACACTATAAAACTATAAATATAGTTAAAATTAAAAAAAGTTATGAGTTATGTAATGTGATAAGAAGAAAAATAGAATATATATATATTATAAAAGTAGAATAATTAATATTTTATGCTACTTTAATAAGCTGTGTATTAAAAAGAAGTACAGTAAAAAAGAGTATTATATGTGTTGCTAAAACTGATAGAAGGAATAAGTGTATTTTATATTGGGCTTGTTTGTTAATAGAGACTAAATTCACTGCTATTTTTCTAAAGAATTATTAAGCAGCCATGATTACTTATTATATTATATTACATTTTTTTTATTATGTTAAAATTTAATTATTACAGTAATGTTTAGCATTTTAAATATTAATTTCAAATTTAGTAACTTTTTAATACATATTTGTTTATATAGAATTTTTTTTTGTTATTTTATTTAAATTTAAAATATTATTTAGGAAATCTAAATTTTAAAATCAACATAAATTGAATTCATTGAAAATAAGAAAAAAAATACGGAAGAGAGTGAAGAACTTAAAAATCACCACAAAACAACTAAATAATATATATATATATATATATATATATATATTAAAAATATATTAAACAATAAACACATAAACAAATAATCACCTTTATATAATATACCTAACATTACTAATTACTTTTTATCACTTTCTGTTTATTAAATTATACATATAATTTATTTACTCGAAAGGAACCCTTTCTTCTAAAAAAAAATAGAAATTTCTTTAATTGGAAATAGACAATTCCATTCAAGTACGATTTTTTCTATTTCCATACAGATAACTGAATCTAGATCATGTAAGCCTTCATCATACAAAATTCATTTACTTCAACTTCCAACCTCACAAAACAAACTCCACTTAATAATAATAATAATAATAATCTATATCATTATATAAAATATATGCGGTTTTCTAACTATTTTAATTTCATTTTAAATAATTTCAATGACTTAAAATCACGTTTGATTTAATAAAACACGTAAATATACAGTTTCTCTGCACAAGTTCTTCACTTAAGAATAACCAACCGCCTTACAGTCTATAAGAAACTATTCTTTCAAATACACAACAAATTATTTTTTATAACTATAATAATATACATATTTTGTAGGTTACAATAACTATTTAGTGCTATTTTTCTCTCACAATCTTTTTTACACTTTCTAAAACATACCACATCACAGGGGTTAGCAAGCACTATATCCGCTTTGGTTTTAAAGAAACCAAAACATATAAAAGAGCGGTGACAGTTTCGTAGTTTAAACTAACGTATATGTCTCGGTTGCCCCGAAACTGATGCTTAAAGGATGCTACTGCCTCGGTTCTAGGCAAAACCGAAGCATAAAACTCTGTTCCAGGATTGCTCCAATTCCAGAGAAGTCACTTCAACTTGTGAAGAAAACACTGACTAAATATGTAATTCATTTATATAATAGTATGTAGTAGATATTAGGATATAATAAGTTCTAAGTTTATGTTTCTAAGTTGTTTTATGCTTTTCTACATTATTATTAGTTTAACTTTGTATATTGCATTGATTTATGCTTCAAACTTGATTTATGTTTTTAAGAAGTTGATTTATGATTCCATTGAATATATTTATGTTTTAATATAATTTTCATTCAAAATATACGTTTCTGGATTATTCTGGAATGTTCAAGTTATAAAAATATATGTAAGTCTGTTTCTGTAGTTGAGAATGTTGCAGAAACAAACCTCATTTTAAGAAAAAAAACAGGGGTATATGCCTCGGTTGAGGTCATAACCAAGGTAGAAAAGGCCCTTATGGCCTCAGTTATGGCCACACCCGAAGTAAAAAGGCTGGCAGATGAGAGAAAAAAAAAGGCTCTACTGCCTCGGTTCAAGCTACAACCGAGGCAGTAGAGGGGGACATACCGCCTCGGTTCAGGGGGAACCGAGGCATAAAGTCCTACGAATTTTTTTTTTCAAAAACTCAAAAACTCTACTACTTCGATTAACGTTGAATTGAGGTAGTAGAGGGGGATATTATGCCTCGGTTCGCGCTCGAGGAAAAAAGTGGTAGACTTTTTACCTCGCTTGGATATGCCTCGATTCTGGAAACGCTGCCTATAGGTAAAAATAATCGTTGTCATTTCCCCTTATTGTACTAGTGTCACGTTACAAATTATCCACTGTTTATTATATAACCATCATTATTCTTTTAATATGAAATAAAAAAATATATTTTTCAATAATAATATATAGTAATAATATTTTATATTATTACATATATAAGGATGATTTATTTTCTTAACCTAGGTTGAACCATTTTATTTATTTTGTTTTATCTACATATTTTCTTTCATGTCTCAAGTTTCATTTATATTTTATAATGACTTCAAAGTTTTATATTCTCTTACATCTCATTTTTCTTTTCTTTCTTTAACGGATCACTTTTTTAAATTAGAAAACAACATAAAATAAATAAATAAATATTAGATTAAAAAATATAATTATTACAACAGCTAAATATGAACCCGATAAAAGAAAAGAAAATAAAGTAAAAGACATGATAAAACCAAAACTAATAGTAATAGTATATTATTTGAACTATCATGTTTCATTACAGAAAAACTAAAAACGAACACCAATAACCATCGAACTCCATTATTAAACTAACACAAACTCTCCGTTCCACCGTCATAACAGAGTCTCCTACTCCGTTCGCAACCACTTCATTCACCAACAAAGAATGCTTCAGTTTCGGTTAAAACCAGTAACGGCATTCGCGGCGAAGCCGTCACCGTTGGTGGCTTTCGTCACGGTAATCGTCATTGGAGTGGTGGGGTTTTATTCCCTACATTTCCCTTTCCGTTCCGCCACTTCCCTCGACGCTTCGCGCTTCGGCCACGTGTTCCTCTCGTCCTCCTCCAACGCAACGATCTCCAACTACCTTCGCGGGCTCACCGTGCACCCTCACCTCGCGGGAACAAAACCCGCTTCCCTAACCGCGCGCTACGTGCTCAACCACTTCACCGGCCTCGGGCTCCGAACCAGGACCGCTAAGCACCGCGTGCTATTGTCCTACCCGCTGCGCTCCTCTCTCTCGGCTCATTTTGGTGACGGTTCGAGTTTGGAGTTTCAGTTGGGGGAGGGAGAGGGGGACGGGGAGGTGGTGGCGCCGTACCACGCGTACTCGCCGTCGGGGTCGGCGTGGGCTGCGGCGGTGTTCGTGAACTACGGGCGGGAGGAGGACTTCCGGTTGCTGGCGGCGGCGGGGGTGAGGGTGTCGGGGTGCGTTGCGGTGGCGAGGAGTGGCGGGGGAGTGGGGCGTGGGGCGGTGGTGGAGGCGGCGGAGAGGCATGGTGCGGCGGCGGCGGTGGTGTTCAGGGAGGGGGACACGTGGCCCCGAGGTTTTGAGAGGGGACACGTGATGAGAGGGGGGATTGGGGACCCGCTGAGTCCTGGGTGGGGTGGGGTGGATGGCGGCGAGAGTTTGGGTTTGGATGATAGTGAGGTTTTGAGAAGGTTTCCTAAAATTCCATCCATGCCTTTGTCTTCTGAGGCTGCTGAGAGGATCTTGGTCTCGCTTGGTGGAGCTCCTCTGCCCTCGGATTGGACGGGTACCCTAAAGTCCTCCAAGGTTACGAATGTTGGTCCTGGCCCCACCATCCTCAACTTCACTTATCAGGTAATTTTCTTTTGCTTCTTCATATTTTAGTCCATGCATGCATGTAAAATTTTAGATTAGTTCAAGTTTTGTGCCATTAATTTTCTGGAGAAGAAATTTAGAATTTTTACACTGTCTAAGTATGTTCCTTTCTACATTTATACCTACTATGAATTCTGATTGATTAACAGTGTAAAATTCTCGTGTATCCATGATGCAACGAGAGTGAAAAATATTTACTAGTCAGTTATTTTAGGTACGAACTTTAAAGTAATAATTATTATAAAAATAAAGAAATTTATTATATATTGATAGTTGTAACTTGTATGTTATATTTTTTCTGAAAGTCTTTTATAGTCAACTAACTAATATCACTCTAAATATAATTTTTAAGACAACTATGACAAAAGTGAACTCTTTTATCATACGCAACCACTTTTGATTAGATGTGTATTCTAACTAAATTATCGTTTGCATTATTAAGAAGAAGAGATCAACTTAGATATATTGTCAACTTAAATTTTTTTCTTTAATATTTAACAGAAAACACATAATATTTATGTGGTAGAATAGTCAAATTCACTAATTATTTGTCTAAAACAAATTGACCTTGTACTTAAATTAAAATACGAGAGAGAAAATATATAGAGAAATGTTGAGTTATTTTTTGAAGTTCAGGTTTTTGGCCAAGTCTAATGTGTGTCTAGGTAAACGTTAACCAAAAGCTTGTAACATGAAAGTCTTTCTAAACATCCTGGATATGGTATACAGTTTATTGTTCGTGTTTGTTGTTGTATGTTTTTGATTATGACAGCACATCGATGTTCATCTTAACAACTACTAGCAAGCTGTATGTTTTCTGTGCATGTTTTCAGTCTGGCTTATTTGGTTTTTCAGGGAGAAATGAAAGTGGCTACCATTGAAAACGTTTTTGCCATTATCAAGGGACGGGAAGAATCTGATCGCTATGTTCTACTTGGGAACCATAGAGATGCATGGACATATGGTGCTGTTGACCCCAACAGTGGGTCAGCTGCCCTACTTGACATTGCTCGTAGATATGCTATTCTATTGCGTTTGGGGTGGACTCCACGAAGGACCATCATTCTATGCAGTTGGGATGCAGAGGAATTTGGAATGGTAGGTAGCTCCACTAATTTATGGTTAACCACTTTCATTATGTGGCCACTCGATTTTCATAAATGATAAGTCAATGAATCTGGACACATGTGGTGAAAGTGAAACTCTACTTCCATTTGTCTTATTTACCTAAATTTGTTGCCACTATCTTGAGTTAGTCTCTTTCACACGCGTTAGAGTCTTTGATAAGATTTTTGCTTTAAAAGTAAATGTATAGTTTGTGCTTTTTATGTTGATCAATTTTCTTTATTTCAATGATGGTGTCACTTCCAGTAATGTGCTCTCTAAATCAAATTTATCTGTTTCCTAGATAGGATCCACAGAGTGGGTTGAACAAAACCTTGTTAATCTTCGTTCCAAAGCTGTAGCATACCTTAATGTAGACTGTGCTGTTCAAGGGCCTGGTTTTTTTGCTGGCTCAACTCCTCAGCTAGATGATCTCCTTCTCGATATCATCAAAAAGGTATTTGAAGTAATTATACATGCATATGCAAATCTGCATGGGGGTAGTGTTTTAAACATAGTTGATCATGGTATTTGATTAATGCTTTATGTTAGTATTTTGAGGTTGTGAAAGGAATAGTTGATGGAATAGAGAAAATGTAAAGATAGTTGAATGTAGAGTAGTAGTTAGAAGAAGTGTTGTAGTTGTCTTTAGTTGTTAGTAGATGTTTGCTTCATTCAAATGGTAGATGTTGTCTACACTCAAATGGTAGATGTTGTCTACATCTTGCATCAAATGGTAGAGTTCATGGGTATTTATAGACTTATTGATTATTCTAGAACATGCTAGCTACAACTTATGTGGAATGTTTTAGACTTTTACCTATGTAGAATATTCTTGATTTTTCTTCCTATCATTAGACTTTTCTACAATATTCTAGAACTTGTGTTACATTTCTTTTCTTCTATCTTAGGAGTTTCTACATTCTTCTAGAATTTGCATTACACTTTAATACTCCTCCTTAATGAAAATTCGGTAACTCCAAGCATTATGCGTAGTAGTTCAAATCTTGGTTTTGGTAATGCCTTCGTAAACATATCTGCAATTTGGTCTTCTGTTGGGCAGTACTCGAGTTGAATTTGTTTAGTTGTCTCTTCATCTCGAATGAAGTGATATTTAATGGCTATGTGTTTTGTTCTTTGATGATGGACTGGATATTTTGCTATTGTTATTGTCGATTTGTTGTCGCAATAGATAATAGTCGGTCCATCTTGTGGTTCACCCATTTCTTCAAGTATTCTTCGTAGCCATATTGCTTGACTCGTGGTTTCAGCAACTGCTACATACTCTGCTTTTGCTGTTGATTGTGCCACGGTTGCTTGCTTCTTTGATGCCCAAGATAAAATACCCGATCCTAGTGAGAAAGCATATCCTGACGTACTTTTCATGTCGTCCATTGATCCCACCCAATCACTATCTGTGTAGCCAATCATCCTTGAGTTAGTCATGGTTTTGTACCATATACCAAACTCCTTTGTGCCTTGTAGATATCTTAAATTCTTTTTCCTACTCCATAATGAATCTGACTTGGCTTTTGCATGAATCTTGATTGAAACTTGTAGCATACATAATGTCTGGTCGTGTGGCTGTGAGATAGAGAAGACTTCCAATTAAGCTTTTGTAGTATGGTGCATCTGCTTCTTGTGCTCCATCATCTTTCTGTAGCTTCTCGTTTACCACCAGCGGAGTAGTGACAGGTTTACAACCATTCATCTTGAACTTCTTTAATAGAGCTTCAATATATTTTTTTTGAGAGATAAATATACTTTCCTTTTCTTGTTTCACCTATATACCGAGGAAATAGTTCATCAAGCCAAGGTCGGTCATTTCAAATGTCTTCATCATGTCTTCTTTAAATTCTTTCATCATCTCTATATTATTTCCTGTATAGATAAAATCATCGACATATATAGAGACAATGAGATGGTATTGACCTTGTGCCTTAATATATAGTGTTGGCTCACTCTTGCTCCTCCTGAATCCTTGATCGATGAAGTATTTATCAATCTTGCTATACCATGCTCGAGGAGCTTACTTCAAGCCATATAATGCTTTTTTAAGTCTTAGTACTTTGCCTTCATTGCCTTCGCTGATGAAGCCCTGTGGTTTTTCAACATAAATCTCTTCTTCGAGCACCCCATTTAGAAAGGCTGACTTGACATCCAGTTGATAGATGTTCCATCCTTTTTGTGCTGCAAGAGCTATTAAAACTCTAATTGTATCTAAGCGAGCAACTGGAGCAAATGTCTCATTGTAGTCTATTCCTGGTTATTGTGAGTAGCCTTTGGCAACCAATCTTGCTTTATGCTTTTGTATAGTTCCATCAGGATTGAGCTTTGTTTTATATATCCATTTGACTCCAATGATGTCTTTTCCATGAGGGCAATTTACGAGTTCCCAAGTGTTATTCTTCTCAATCATTTTAATCTCTTCTTCCATAGCCTTGACCCATACTTCTTGCTTTGATGCTTCTTCATAACAGTTAGGCTCAATCATGGACATATTGCAAGTTTCATATATGTCTACCAAAGATCTTTCTCTTCTTGGACTAGATTCAGGTGAAGAATCTTGTTGTGGAGGTAGAGAAAGCGTACCTGAATTTTCTGCCTCTTCTTGAGATTGTTGCACTGGAAGTAGAATGTTGCCTTTAACAACTTTTTCTTCTTCCCAATTCCAAGAAGCATTTTCATCAACTTTAACATCTCGACTGATGATGAGCTTTTTTGTTTGTAGGTTGTAAACTCGATAGCCTTTTGACTGTGTGCTATATCCCAAAAATATTTCTCGTATAGTCTTTTCTTCAAGTTTGTGCCTCCTATATCCCAAAAATATTTCTCTTATAGTCTTTTCTTCAAGCTTGTGCCTCTTTTGATCAGGAACATATATGTAGCAAATATATCCAAATACTCGTAGGTGTTTAGCTGATGGCTTTCTTCCACTCCAAGCTTCAATAGGAGTCTTGTCTTGGACTACTTTAGTTGGAAATCTGTTCAGAGTGTAAACTACAGCGTAGATTGCTTCAGCCCAAAAAGTGTTAGGCATACTTTTCTCTTTCAGCATTGATCTTGCCATCTCCATAACTGTGCGATTCTTTTTCTCTGACACGCCATTTTGTTGTGGAGTATATGCGATTGTAAGTTGTCGCTCTATGCCTTCATCTTCATAGAATTTGTCAAACTCGCGAGATGTGTACTCCTTGCCACGATCACTTCTAAGTACTTTTATCTGTTTTCCACTTTGCTTCTCAACAAGGGCCTTGAATTTCTTGAATACTCCAAAAACTTCTGACTTTGCCTTTAAGAAATAGACACATGTCATTCTAAAGAAGTCGTCAATGAAGAGGATGAAATACCCGTTGTTATGATGTGAAGGTGTTTTCATCGGTCCGCAAACATCGGTATGAATCAACTCCAATAAGTCTTTTGCTCTCCATGCTTTGTCTGTCGAGAATGGTAATCGGTGTTGGTTTCCGAGGAGACATCCTTCGCATGATTCAATATTCTCCTTAAAGCATGGAAGATCTCTCATCATGTTTTTCTTATATAGAAGTTTTAAGGCATGTGTGCTGAAGTGGCCAAATCTCCTATGCCAAAGCCATGAGTCATCAACTTCTACCTTCATGGCAATATTAGTTCCAAGTTTGAAGCTTATAGGAAAGCTTCTATTTCTCTTCTCCATTTTTACTTGGCCAATTTTTATCATTTTACTATCATAAATTTTGCATGTATCTTTCTCAAAATGAAGAGAATATCCATTCTTCATCATTTGGCCAATACTTAAAAGATTCTCTTTAAGATTGGGAACTAATAAAACATCCTTGATGAATTTCGTACCTTTCTTTGTCTCCACCATGATAGTTCCTTTGTCTTGAGACTCCACTGTGGTGTCATTTCCTAGCCGAACTTTGACATTGATAGATTTATCAATGTCTTTGAAGATGCTTTGATCTTTCGCCATGTGATTGTTGCATCCTCTATCCAAGTACCAACTTCCTTCTCTACCAGGAGATTCTTGATTGGCGTAGAATAAGAGTTTCTCCTGATTATCTTCTTCTGCAAAGTTTGCTTGATGCTTATTTTTATTACGACAATACCTTTCTACGTGACCAAATTTCTTGCAATAGTGGCATTGAGGTTTTCCATGATGCCAACAATCTTTTTCCAAATGACTTGTCTTTTTACAGATGCCACATGGAGGATATTTTCCTTGAAGAGTCATAGAGAAGCTTCTAGGATTTTCTTTATTTCTAGAAATTTCTTCTCTACTTTTATTTCCTTCATATTCTTTATTCTAAGACCGTAATTTTAGTTTTGATTGAAAGACATTTTCAACCGAGTCTTCTTTATGCCTTTTCAATCTTTGTTCATAAGCTTCAAGAGAGCCCATCAGTTGTGTTACTAACAATGTAGCCAAATCTTTTGTTTGTTCAATCGCGGTTGCGATTGCATCATATTTTTGGGGAATAGAAATTAAAATTTTCTCAACGATCTTTTTGTCAAGAATATTTTTCCCATAGGCTTGACTAACTATTTCTTTTATTCTAGAATAGTAGTCTTTAATGGTCCCAGATTCTTTCATTCTTAATAATTCAAACTCTCGTCTTAGAGAATGAAGTTTAACATTGGGTACCTTGTCACTTCCTTGAAACTCCTCTTATATTGTGTTCCAAGCTTGTTTTGAACTTGTGGCACCAATTATCCTTGGAAAAATTGTGTCATCAACTGCTTGTTGAAGAACAAATAAAGCCCTTGAATCTTTCTGCTTGTTTTCCTTCAACTCCTTCTTTTAAGCTACAGTAAGAGTGGAGGTGTCTTCTGGAATAGTGAATCCTTCTTCTATGATGTCCCATAAATCTTGAGAATGGAAGAATGTCTTCATTTTGACACTTCAGAAATCATAATTTTCTCCTATGAAAATAGGTACTGGAGTTGATGATGTTTGATTGGTAGTATCCATGAGTTGAGAAAATATTTTGGAGGTAGTACATGATGGAGTTATAGTTTTATTTAAGGTAGTTGAAGATTTTTATCTACGCCCAATAGATGACCGAACGTAGCTCTGGTACCACTGTTAGTATTTTGAGGTTGTGAAAGGAATAGTTGATGGGATAGAGAAAATGTAGAGATAGTTGAATGTAAATTAGTAGTTGGAAGAAGTGTTGTAGTTGTCTTTAGTTGTAGTAGATGTTGGCTTCATTCAAATGGTAGATGTTGTCTACATTCAAATGGTAGATGTTGTCTACTTTCAAATGGTAGATGTTGTCTACATCTTGCATCAAATGGTAGAGTTCATGGATATTTATAGACCCATAGATTATTCTAGAATATGCTAGCTACAACTTATGTGGAATGCTCTAGATTTTTACCTATGTAGAATATTCTTGATTTTTCTTCCTATTATTAGATTTTTCTACAATATTCTAGAACTTGTGCTACATTTCTTTTCTTCTATCTTAGAAGTTTCTACAATCTTCTAGAATTTGCATTACACTTTAATACTTTACATCAAGTTCCATGTCTGTTTATTTCAGGTCAATGATCCTGACTCTGATGAGGGTACAACGATATATCAGAATTGGGCAGCTGGTGGTGGAAAATCTAATGTAGGACTAACTTCTTGGTTGTCTAGATGCCTTTTGAGTTTTGATAGATTCATATGTATTGTTTTCCCTTTTTGCTAGTTATGTTTTTATTTAGGAATCTAATTTAAAATTGAAAAAAAAATCTTTCAGCATTAATTGATGGTGATAAAAAACCATATATTTGCTGCTCAGCAGTTTTATCTTGGTTGATTGCAGATTCAAAGGCTGGGTAGAGTTGATTCTGATTTTGCTCCATTTGTGCAACATGCAGGGGTTCCATCTATTGATATATATTATGGAAAAGGTACGCACCTCATTGATATGAACTGAAAGGGTTCCATATGATTTGAGAAAAAGTCGTGTCAAAATGTATCACATACTCATGCTTTATGTGTTGACTAATGTTATGTCTTTTCTCTAGATTATCCTGTTTATCATACTGCTTTCGATTCCTACAACTGGATGACAGAGTTTGGAGATCCATTCTTTCAACGCCATGTAGCTGGTTTGATTTCTTGTTTAATACTCCTTTTACCAAAAACTTTAAAATTATAATTTTATTGGCAAATCCATGTGTCAGTCATGAGATGATATATTTTTAAGGGACTTAAAGATTAAAGGATTAGGCACAAAGGTAATGTGTTTAAACTATATGTATATGTGTATATTATTCAACTGAATGTAAAGCGTAGTATCACCCTTATTTATAAGGGTTAGAACCTCTGACCAGTGTGCACCAGATAAAACAACACCGAAACACAAAAAACAGATAACTATTAAAATGAAACAGCTTTATGCAACATTTTGGCTTAACACCTGTACACTTAAACATATTCTAATACACCTCCCTAAGCCAAAACTAGATTGTTCTAGCAACCCCAGTCAGCTTCTTAAGGCTTTTAAATCTTTCAAATTTGAGAGCATTGGTTAGAACGTTAGCAAGTTGCATTCCTGATATGCAATGGCACAACTCCAACGTTTCATCCTTCACCCGCTCACGATATAATGAAACTTTGTTTCAATATGCTTGCTTCTTCCATGAGAAGTAGGGCGCTTAGCCAAATCTATTGCAGATTTGTTGTCAATGCACAATTATATTTTTTCCGTTAATTCTATCTTCAATCCCTCCATCACATATTTTAGCCACATAGCTTGGCATGTTGCCTCACATGCTACAATATATTCTGCTTCACAAGAGCTTAAAGCCACCACAGGTTCCTTGGTTGAACTCCATGATAATGGTGAGTTTCCATGGAAGAACAAATACCCTCATGTGATTTTCCTATCACTTTTATCTCCACACTAGTCTGCATTAGAATAAGCCTTTATTCTCATTACCATACCTTCTCTTCTTCTTGAAATAGAATGTTATAGTTGTGTGTGCCTTGTATGTATCTTAGAATGCATTTTACAACATTCAAGTGTGATATTCCTGGATTTTGCATGTACCTGCTCACAAGACCAACACTATAACTCACATATGGCCTTGTATTGCACAAGTATCTTAAACTTCCTACCATGCTATGATAAAGAGTAACATCTACAACCTCCTCTTGTGGATCAATTTCCAGTCTTAAACCCACTTCTGCAGGTGTATTTGCAGCATTGCAATTCTACATTTCAGCCTTCTTCAACATCTTTTTAGCATAGCGTGATTGATGCATCACTATCCCCTTCTCAGTTTCAACAAATTCTATGCCAAGAATGTAATTTAGCTTGCCTAAATCACTCATTTCAAACTCATTCAGCATATGGAGCTTGAAATTCTGAATGACATTCTCATTGCTTCCAGTAATTAGCATGTCATCTACATATAGGCATACTATTAGTCTTTCAACTCTCCCTTCTCTTTTGCTGCTCTGCACATAGACACCATGTTCTGAAATACACCTCTCAAAACCAATGTTGTCCATGAATTGATCAATCCTCCGATTCCAAGCTCTAGGGACCTGTTTTAGCCCATACAGGGCTTTCTTTAATTTGTAAACCATTCCGTGTTGCACCTCAACTTCGAATCTAGGAAGCTGTATTACATTGACCTCTTCTTCCAACCTTCCATTTAGAAAAGCTGACTTTACATCCAATTGATGCAATGATCAACCAAAATGATTTGCTAAAGCCACCACAAGTCT
This sequence comes from Vigna hirtella, assembly GCA_027742795.1. NCBI lineage: Eukaryota > Viridiplantae > Streptophyta > Magnoliopsida > Fabales > Fabaceae > Vigna > Vigna hirtella. The sequence goes on from JAHCHA010013530.1 coordinate 94,878, forward strand.
CACAATTTCCATCCTAGCCACAAGTGCATATACCTCACCATAGTTTATTCCTCCTAGTCTAGCCATAACTCCATTGTAACCTCCTTCTTGCACTCTTATCCTCCTAGATGTTCTTCTTCTACACTTCTTGAAGACTCAAGATACCTCACTTCTTGATGGCCTCAAGATACACACTCTAAAGAATTCTCATACCACTATGGATACACTTCTTGAAACCTGAAGAACAAACTAGAAAACTAGTTTGTCTCACACTCACACTCACAGGTTTCGAACCTATGCTCTTGATACCATAAAAGATTAGGCATAAGAAAGAAGAAAGGTAACGTGTTTAAACTGTATGTATATTTGTATATTATTCAGCTGAATGTAAAGCAGAGTATCACCCTTATTTATAAGGGTTAGAACCTCTTATCAGTGTGCACTAGATAGAACAACACCGAAACACAAAAAATAGACAACAGTTAAAATGAAACAGCTTTTTACAACATTTTGGCTAAACACATGTACACTTAAATAGATTCTAATAAAGATGAGATAGAATCTTTAAAACACATGTAGATGTACCTCTAAAAGTCTATACACACCAATAAACATAATATCTCACTAACAAATCTTTTATTTCTAATTAGTTTTGTTTATCTCTAAGTTGTCTAGTTATATTATAATTTTTTTCTTCCCTATTATAAAATGGTTTCGTGAGGTCGTGAAGCTTTAAATAAACATGAACCCTTAAATATCGATTTCATACCCTAATTTCTGTTTAATGAAGATTAATCACATAATAGCATTTATTCAACACAATATCCCTGAACAAAATTATTGCAATTCATGTCAAACAAGTTCAACATAAAAAAATCATATTGGATCATCTAAAGGTTGATAAAGATGAAAAAAAAACATGTCCACCACCTACAAAATATTATTCAACAAAGAAAATAATCTTGAATCATGGTTTACCATATCCAACATCCAAATCACATTCTTCAAATCCTTCTTTTGCTTTGACCAAATCTCTTCTTGTTATTTCAAGATTTATCTCTGCTTTAGTCATCTTTGTTTTCAAAATCTTTGCTTCCATCTTTAAAATAGCTAGATTGTTCTCCAAAATAATCACATTCTCCTTTAACCTTTTCACAGCAAGAACTTTCTCAACCCGAGTTTTCATGTCTAAGACAGATTCAACATGAGGTTTCAGCCATTGTAGATCAAATCCAAAGTTCTGAACTTCTTCCCATATAATTTAGAGATGATGATCATCGTCCATGTCTCTAACCCTTTTAGTCTTGAGAAAAAAAAAAAGAACTTTACCTAGTGCTATAAAAGACATTGAGTAAAACTTTGAGTTTTCCTCTTCTTGCTCTCAAGAAGGGAAGGATATCGAGAACAAACTTCAACAGAGGAATAAAGTCTTCCTACAACTCCAGTTGGTTTATGAAGCCTGAGGTTGAACTTCCACTATAATGAAAATACAAGCTTGAGGATTCTTCAAACACGATCAAGAAGACAACGGAAGAAAAGAATCAGAAAGAAAAGAGAAACGTGTTAAATAAACTTAAATTTAAAAAAGATTAAAAGTGTAATTTTGGTTTATTGATTTTGTTAGTTTTAGGGGATATTTTTTGTTGGGCATTGTTAGATTCAAGTACGCGTTTTCAGTTGGTTAGTTTTTATATTTTTATACAGCTACACTATTGAATGTTTGTATTCTGTTTTTGTACGACTATTTTAATAGCCTTATTCAATTAAGGAAAGGTAGCACACATTTTACACTTAGAAATATACCTTTGTGCTTGAGAGATTTTTAACAAAGAGTGGTATTAGAGCTTTGGGAGGGAAGAAGTGAGTGCTTGATTTTTTTTGTGAGAGAGATGACAAAGGTTGTCAATAGTATGAGTGTGCCACAATTGACAAAAAAAACCAATTATAATAATTGGTGCCAACAGATGAAGGAGTTATTAAGATCTCAAGACATTTGGGATATGGTGGAAGACGGGTACGTTGAACTTGATGAAGATGAACATAGACGGTGGCACAGACAACCCTGTTGAAAAAAAACACATGCAAGAGATGGGTCAACATTGTGTTCTCACTACAATGCAGTAGATGAGTAGGGATTTGAAAAAATAGTGACGAAGCCTGAGAGATATTGGAGGTTGCGTATAAAGGTGACAACCGCGTTAGACAAGTCCAGATACAAGCTCTACAGGAGAGTTTGAACAGTTGAAGATGAGGTCCAAAGTGTATATAATTGAGTACATAACTCGAGTGGAGAAGTGGCCAACCAACTCGGCAAGAATGGAGATCCCTTACAAAAGATATTTCGAAAGTATTGTGTGGGCCATCGAAGAATCGAAGGACTTGTTCGTTCTCACTGTGGATGAACTTGTTGGTCATTGGAAGCCCACGAATAAAGGAGGAGTTGAGATGGACGGGTTGAACCTCTCGATCAAGCACTATAGGCATAGTTTAACTCGAATGAAATTTGGATTACTCAAAGCCAAGTTACTCAGAGTCGAGGTCTTGAAAGTAGAGGACGAGGAAGCCAAGGACGAGGTAGACGTGACCGAGGTAATTTTAAGAATGAGAGTGAAGTGCATACCATTCAGCAGAATTGGCATGGCCGAGGACAAAGGAAAGACCAAGGAGATCGGTCATGAGTGGAGTGTTTTAAGTGTAACAAGCATGGCCACTATGCAAACGAATGCAGATAAAGGAAATGCTATAATTGTGGTAAGTCCGGTCACATTGCTAAATTTTGTCGAGCTGAGAAGAAAAGTGAGAGAAACCTTCTTACGGAAGAAGAATATGAAGAAGAGTGTGGATGAAGTGGACATGGAGAAATCGGTCCCAACAATGGATGAAGTGATCTCGGAAAATGGTGCGACAAATGTGGAGAAGGCAAACGTGAAAAATGAACTCAAGTATGAGAAGCTCGAATATTGAGAAGTCGAACAATCTGATGAGTAAAATTCCAGACAAAGACTAAGAAGTTGGTCAAGATTGTTGAGAAATCGCCTAAAGTCATAAACGAGTTGGTCAAAGTTATTGAAAATTTAGACATAACAAAATCGGTCAAAACATTAAAGAGGCCTACTAAGACAAAAGATAGAAGGGTCATAAGAAAAAGAAGAAGAACTACAGTATGATTGAAAGAAACAAACTCGATGTGAGATGATGTACATAGAAAGTCAGAATAAAGGATGAAAAAAATTTAAGTTTATCAGATAGTTTTGTTACATAAACTTAAATTTAAAAAAAAAGGTTAAAAGTGTAATTTAGTTATTGATTTTGTTAGTTCAGGGGATATTTTTTGTTGATAGATTTAAGTACGCATTTTCAGTTGGTTAGTTTTTATATTTTGTATAGCTACACTATTGACTGTTTTTATTCTGCTTTTGTACTATTATTTTAATAGTTTTATTCAATTAATGAGAGGTATCACACATTTACCGATAGAAATATACAGTGAGAGATCTTTAACAAAATGGAGTCTTGGAGCTAGAGTTGAAACATATGCCCTATGCTATATGTCTGTTTGTATCTATCTAAAACTGATAAAAGGAATAAGTGTATTTTATATTGGGCTTGTTTGTTGATAGAGACGAAATTAACTGCTATTTTTTCAAATAATTATTAAACAGTGTAACTGATGATATACATGATTACTTATTATATTATATTGCATTATTTTATTCTGTTAAAATTTAATTATTACAGTAATGTTTAGCATTTTAAATATTTTAAATTAAAAATATTATTTAGGAAATCTAAATTTTAAAATAAACATTAATTAAATTCATTGAAAAGAAGAAAAAATACTGAAGAGAGTAGAGAACTTAAAAATCACCACAAAACAAATAAATAAAATATACCCCTCGTAGCAAAAACTTTAAAATTATAATTTTATTGGCGAATCATGTGTCAGTCATGAGATGATATATCTTATCTGTTCTTTGTTGTATCAGTTACTGGAATTTGGGGGCTTCTAGCCCTTCGCCTTGCTGATGATTCCATTATACCTTTCAATTATGTGTCTTATGCGGATCAGTTACAGGTATGCATTTATCTTCATAAGTATTTTGATTAACTTTTTGTTAAGTACTATCTTTTGATATTAGAATATCAAACAAGGAGGGAGTTTTAGTTAGACGGATAATGGCAAAATTATATTAGTTTTGATAAGTTAGAATCCAATTTACAATATCTTTAGTGTCCACAATAGTTATAATTGAAAAAGAGAGTAAGTTTATTATTTTCATTCAAGATAATTACGTTTTCCTTACTTCTATTTTAGCAATCTAATTTTTCAAAAGAGAAATAGAAAAACAAAATAATCTAAAAAATCATACACATATTTTATCTTAATTAGAAAGATTATATAGATATTTTCTCTAATTATAAAAATTATATAGATATTTTCTCTAATTATAAAAATTATATAGATATTTTCTCTAATTACAAAAGTTATTATGATACTAGAATACTAAAATTGTTTTTACAACTTGAACCCACGACAACGATCAGCCTAATCTTTTGAGCTAGGCTCACTTGGCCATCAAATCTTAATGGCGGTTAGTGTTAATATTAATTACGTAAAGACTTGAGAAATTACTAAATTTTTTAATTTTAAGTCTATCTTAATCTTATAAAATTAATAATTTATTAAGATAAAATTTCTGTTCACTTATATATTATAATTTGATTATTTGATTTTGTTAGTTGAAATATTTAGTTTTGATTCTGTGTTTAGTTGAAATGTTTAGTTTTTTCATAGGGAAAGAATAGAATGCTAATATTTGGCTGATAGGCAAAGAGGGTAAGATGTGGGGGTTGAATTGAAAGAAGTTTTATGAATTCTAACATTGTACTTCTATGTCTTCCATCAATTGCAAAACATTCTAGTATCATTATTGATTAGATAACCATCCACCACTTTGGACAGGTGTACAATGACATATTGAGCAACTTGTTAGACAAGCAAATTTCTCTACATCCACTAACTGCGTCGATTCAAGAATTTGCTTCTGCTGCCAAAGAAGCTAATGAGGAATCAAAGGTAAAAGGAAAGTGCAATGGGTTGTAATGTATTAGCATTATTTATGATTTAAATTTGACATAATTACTATTACTATTATCATGCCTTCTTCTACTTGTCTTCATGTACTGCAGAAACTGAGACTGCAAGAAAACTCAGATCATTTTGTGGATATGAAGATACGAGCATTGAATGATAGACTGATGCTTACGGAAAAAGGTTTCTTGGATGTTGACGGGCTTCGAGGAAGACAATGGTTCAAGCATCTTGTGAGTGTGTTTGCCTTCAATGTGCACTTTAAACTCTTCTTGTGCTAGTTGTATGTTAAAAATTTCATATGATAAATTGCTAATTTGTGTCATTACATTACTGCACAGGTTTTTGGGCCTCCCAGAGACCAAGAAAGCAAGTTGGATTTCTTCCCTGGAATAGCTGACTCTATGTCTGAGATGTTTAAAATGAGTGAAAAAGAAAGGCTGGCAGCAATTCAGCATGAGCTCTGGAGGGTGGCCAGGGCTATTCAAAGAGCTGCTTCAGCACTAAGAGGAGATTTGGCCTAAAACTACTGGAAAAGTTGGAATTTATCTTAGTTGAACTGTAAATATCAGTTTCTATTTTGTGCTTCATTTTTACCTGTAAATGTTCAACTGTACATTGAGGTTAAATCACTTGTCTTGTTTGTTTATTGTTTCTTTGACGAGAATTCACTTTTCTAGTCGGCTTATATGAACTTCGTCGTTTTTTCTGGTTTGCGTTTCCTTTACGTTGTGTTCACTTCGGAGGCTGATAGAGGGAGATGACTTGGAGAAAATGATTGAATGAATTTAAGGGGATTTGAGGGTAAATTTTTTTGTGTTTACTTAAGTGGATTTTGAGGTAATTGAGAGTTGATTTATAAGTAAAATTTGTCGTGTAAGATTTGATTGATGTGACAAATAAAAAAATTGTTTAATGGGTAGAAATTGAATATTACCAAAATGTCCCTAGTTATTAAAATAATATAAAATGATAATTGTTAATGTTATATTTAACTATAAAAATGTTTATAAAAAATAAAAAATTAACATTAATTATTTAATCATTAAAATTTAAATTTAAGAGCCTATTTAATATTATCAAATTGTTTTTTATTTATTTAAAGATTAAATTAGGTTTTTAAGGAAAAATCTTAATTAGTTTTTAAGATAATATTAAATGATGTTAAATATTTATATATTAAAATTTAAATTTAAGAGGCAATTTAATACACAAATGTAGGTTATAATAACCCATTACAATAGAAAAATAATAATACTGCATTAGTATTGAAGAATAAAAAAAAGATTAAAAAGAAAACATGAAGAAAGCTTCTTCTTTGTTCCACATGTCCTTTGGAAAAACAGACTCACAAACAATGCTATTCAATGATGTTAAAGCAATTGTTGAGTTTTTGTTTAACTCAGAAAAGAAAAGGATATGTTTAGGCCTTTCTTCTGAGCCAATATTTTGTCCAATTTTTGTTTGGCCTTTATCCTCTCGCAGCCCAGCTTTGGGCTGCTTGGTGAAGCTTCTTCACTCCCTTTTTCTTTGTCTCACACGAAAAGGTAGCTAGGGTAGCACCTTTCTTCTTCTCCAACTAAGAACTCCAGCAATGGAAGTCTTGCAGCGCGCACGGGGAAAATTCTTTCCCTTTCTCTTTGGTTCGTGCAATCTCTTTTTCTTCATGGACAAACCCAGCATTGGGGTCTTTTTGTCACGTCGCCGATGAGCTATTTCTCTCCTTCTCCGTTCCAGGGAGGTCGCGGGACAGAAAGCGAGATACCCTTCTCTTTTCTCTTTCTATTTTGGACTGCTTGCAGGGGAACCACTTTTCTCCTTCGTCTTTGCTCCAGATCGCGCATGCAACCGAATACGAAGCTCGTTGAGAAGTATGTGAACCGAATATCACCCACTGGGAATCGAATACGGGTTCTTCAAAAATTATTCACACTCCTGGAACCGAATACGGGTGGAAGGTAACCGAATACACCTCCACTGTTCTTCCTCTTCTTTAGCTTTGAACTCGTCTTCATCTTCAACCATCATTTTAAAATCCATTATTATGTCAGCTTTAGGAGTTAGAATTATACAATGTGCAAGGGTAAATTAGACATTAGATGGTAAATCTCTTCAAATCTCTGCACTCTAGCGGATGATGAAAAATTCTCCAATCCTGCAAATCAGCACATTTCGGTTAAAATGAACGTGCATTTCTCCGCATTTCATTGCCCTTAAACATGTGTGAAGAGTTCTTTTTGATCAAGAAAACACAAGCTTAAAGATTTATCAAAACAATTATGTAATTATGATATGCTTTGATTATATATGGAATTCTTTTTTCAATGATTACTCTAAAATATGTAAGATGAAATCAAGTTGATTTATTGTGAAACACTGAACTGAACAATATTTGTCAAGAAATTACTTTAGAAAGTTAAACTTGACTTAAAATATTATTCTTATTTCTTAAATTAAAATAATAAATCATTAAAAGAAGGAAAGGTAAAAAAGAATTGCCGCGCCAGGTAGGGGTCGAACCTACGACTTTCTGCTTAGGAAACAGACGCTCTATCCACTGAGCTACAGGCGCTTACATGTTCAAAGCACTTGATTAGCTTTATCTAAATTAAAATAAAGAAACAAAAGAACTAAATTAGTAACTTTAATTTAATTTAGGCTTAATACCCTATTTTGTCCCCAGTTTTGCTCGAAAATGTCAAATTAGTACATCTTTTAAAAAATGTGTCAGTTACATCCTCACTTAATAAAATTTGTATCAATGAAATCCTCCCGTTAAATCCGTACAAACGGCGTTAATTATCTAAGTAGAAGAAAGAGAAAAATAATTAACGGCGTTTGTACGAATTTAACGGAAGGAATTTCATTATGCAAATTTTATTAAGTGAGGACGTAATTGACGCACTCTTTAAAGAATGGACTAATTTGACATTTTCGAACAAAACTGGGAACAAAATAGGATATTAAGCCTTTAATTTATTATGGACAAGTTCAATGATCTTAATATTTTTAAAAATTAATTATAATATTTATTTATATTTCCTATTGATAAAGGAAATAGCATGAGATTATCTTACTGTGAATCTTATCACAACTTGTTTACACCAAATTGTAGTAAATATTATCCTTTAGCATAAGACGTATTTACTTACACATTTTCAAGTAGCAAAGACATACCCTGCTTTCTAAGACTTCTTATTTAAACAAAACTACCTATATCAACATATTTTTATTCAAAGTTAAATATTTTTAACCGACTTAAAGATCAGACAGAACCTTTCAATTTTACAAACTAAATTATAAAAAGTATTAAAAAAAATGCAACCCTACACGTTGGAATATAATCAAAGTATGAGAAATATAACATTTTAGCATTAAAGTAACTGATAAAATAATAAAATAAAGAACGTAATGTAAAATATAAGAGCCAATATAAATTGAATACTATATAAATATTTTAAAACCATATCGTTTAAGATACAGAAATTTAAATTATATATAATTATTATAAATAATATTATACTGGATAAATAATAAATCAAGTTATTAGATTTTATTTTTCATATGATAATAATTAATTTATTGATAATAACTTCTTTATAAAGTGTTCTAATGATATTCTATGTTTTAGTATCAAAATTTATATGTAGTAACAAATTTATCAAGAACATTTTAACTCTTACTTTTTTTTCTTTTTCTTTAACTTTTTCAAAATGGGACTCATATTTTCTAATTCACATTATATACTACTACAACTTGAAGAAATAAAATAAAATAAAATAAAATAGATGAATATAAATAAAAAATTATAAACAAAAACACCGCAAAAATTGTAAGAATTATATACTATTCACAACAATAATTTGAGATCAATTCTTCACTTCGGAATTACTTTTAAGTCTCAAAAATGATGAAAAAGGAATCACGAATAATTTAAATAAAAAAATGGATTTATAAACGAAAATAAATTAATATCCATTACTTTTTTTTTCTCATCACATAAAACACATTGGTCTAACAATTAACATAATATTAAAAAACATCAATTAATAAAAAAAAAGAATTTAGTAAATAATCGATTGAAATGAATAGTTATAGTTTCAGTATAATTCATTATTATTAGTTATAATTTAAACATTATTATAATTTGTGCAGATGTCATTTCTTTAATAGACGAGGAATTATAGGACCTTTGTACATACATGTATGGTACACTAATATCTGAAATAATAATCAGAATTATTCTTTAAACTTTTTTTTATATGGTATCAAGAGCAAAACACTTATATCCTCTGTAACATAGAAATTCGTGTTTCTTTTTTTCATTAAATGTTTGATGGTTTCTTTCGATAAGAATCAATGGGAGAAACATGATTCTGGGATTTTCGCGGCTTTCAAGAATTATATTTCTACTGCTATCGGATTTTTGACCAAGTTAGGTAAATCTAACTATGTCCTTAGTCTTTTTGTTGTTACTAGGGATAGTGATTGGATAATTGATTTAGGTTCTACTGATCATATGACTTGTGATCCTCATAAATTTACTAACTTTCCCCTTATTTGTTCTAAAATTGTTATTATTAATGTCGATGGGGTTAGTATGTTTGATATCTCTGATATAAAATTATATTGTGAAGATAAACTATGATGTGAGGATCATTCTGCAGGAAGTGAGTCAATCCCAAATATGGAGACTTCTTTTTTGGATAATATAGTGTCTTTTGATCATAATCAATTGGCTCAATCTTCCCCTTGACTCTTCAGAGGTACCTTCTGATCCTATCTCTGATAATACTAATGTAGATGAAACTAATCATAAACTTGTTTCTCTTGATCTACCCTTGATAATACTAATTTAGATGAAACCGATAATGAAATTTATTCTTGTCTGCATGAGACCACCAACACACCAAACACAGAGTCTACTACTGTTCAATATAATTCTCCACCCCGTTCTAACCGTGGTCAACCTCCAACTAAATATGATCCAGACCTCCAAGGCAATGTTAAATATCCTATTAGTAAATATGTGTCATCTCACAAGTTATCCAAGTCATATGCATCATTTGTATCTCAATTATCTTCAATTTCTATTCCTAATAATATATAGGAAACTTTGGCAGATCCTAGATAGACGAAAGCAATGTTAATGAGATGACAACTTTAGAAAGAAACAACACTTAGGATATTGTGTCCTTACCAAGAGGAAATAAAACTGTGGACTGCAAATGGATATTTACAATTAAGCATAAAGCTGATGGAACTATTGAGAGGTACAAAGCACGACTTGTGGCTAAAGGTAATTACACTCAATTTTATGGTGTAGATTACCAAGAGATGTTTGCCCTGGTAGCCAAGCTCAACACTGTGAGAATACTTTTGTCGATAGCAGCAAACCAAGATTGACATGTTCTACAATTTGATGTGAAAAATGCTTTCTTACATGAAGAAATTTTAGAAGAAATTTATATGGATTCTCCATCCGGCATGGTAGATTCAATTAGGAATTATTTATTATATTTATATTTTAATAATTATTAAAATATGATTTATATTTTTATAATAGTTTTATTAAAAAAATTAAAATAAAATAATTAAAATAAGAGTAATAATAATGAAAATAAAAATAATATTTAAAATCACATTTAATATATTTAAATATATTAAATTATATTAAATTTAAATTAATATATATTTAAGTTTAAAAAAAACAAAATTATGAAAAATTTGTTAATTGGATATAGACCTCCAATAAGTTATCTTATGGATATTCATATCCGATGAATAATATGAATAATTGTGTTTAAAAAAAATTTATTTAAAATTTAATAATTATTTAGTTTTATTTAATATTTTAATATAATTAAAAGTATTTATTTATTTTATTTAATGTAATTATTTTATATTCGATTGTTTTTAAAATTTTGTTTTTATTTAAATTTTAATAATTATTTAATTTAATTTAACTATTTAATATATTTAAATATATTATTTAATTTATTTTATTTTATTTTAATTATTCTAACTTTTTATTTTTAATATAACTATTATTATAATATAAATTATATTTTAATAGTTATTAAAATATAAAATTATATTAAATAATATTTGAATTTTAAATTTAATTATTATTTATGTTTTTAACAAGAAAAAGAAAAAAACAAAAAGATATTCATTAAAGTTAAAATTGAAATTTTTAAAATAATTGAAGATGCAGATAACGATGAATTGTTACGAGATAAAAAAAATGGAATGGAATTTATGGAGTTTCAGGAGATATTGGAGATGTAGGAGTGATAAAAATTGGAAATTTTATGCTGTGTTCTCTTGAGGGTGTCATACTGTTTACGAAGATTGAGAGCGAGGAATGGAAGGTAATTACGCGTTCACTTGAACTGAAATATGCGGATGGAATTGAAGCGAATTGCAGGATTCATTTACTGTTCACTCATCCGCATATATGTGAAGAGATTTTGAGGGATCAAATGCATTTTCTTCTCTTAAATGCCCTGTAACTGAATAAAATTCCCCGATATTAATAAACGTTCTTAAATTATAATCAAATTGCATTGCATATTTAAAATACACAGCTTTCACTGTGCACTCACGATGAAGAAGAGGTTGATGAAGAAGAGGACTCTGCGTTCACTAGAGAAGACGAAGAACGCTGAAACTGTATTCGATTCGAAGACGGCGTATCCGGTTACAGGCGTCTGAAGAAAAGCATGTGAAACCGTATTCGGTTACCCTCCTGCGTATTCGGTTACCCTCTGCGTGTTCGGTCTCCATAGGTGTATTCGGGTAGCAGCGGGGGGCATACGAGGCCAATTGATTGGCGGGGGAGGTCTAATTTTCTGCAGATTGATTGGCGTCAACGAGGGAGGTCTAATTTTCTGCAGTCGCATGCTCTGCGGCTCCGGTGGATTGTGTGGAGGTCTAGGTGGATGATCCTGGGAGGGTGATCCAGTAAGCTGCTGAACAATATCCTGAAATTCATTCTTGCTAATGTTGTAAACTAAGTATGAGCTGTAATCTAAGCATCCTGAACTTCCAATAGACACCCAAGATTCCCAATTTCTTTGATTCCAAATAAAAACCAATATCACTAACAGCATCAAAGTTAACCCTAGAGCCGAAGAAAGAGACAGAAAACATACCCTTTTTAGAGCTTCGCCCGAAATTTGAAGGAGTGGAGGACCAACTTCAAATTCAGCACGGGATCAGATCGAAACTGGGAGTAGAGAATGAAAGAAAAATGGGTTAATGGAAAGGATAATACCTGGAAAGGGTTTTTGAGTAAAAAGAACGAAGCTTTGAAGGAGTAAGACTAATTCTCGGAGATGAACATTAATAAATTCATTTTACTAAATTATAATTTAATTAATTTTTATAAATTATTTTTATTAATTATTTTTAATTTTTTAGTCTTAATTAACATTTTTACAAATAAATATAACATAAACAAATATCATTTTATATCACCTTAATACCTAGGGACATTTTTGTTAATCTTTAATTTCTACCAATTAAACAAATTTTTTAAAATTGTCACATCAATCCAATCCTATACTAATTTTCACAAATTTTACTTCTAAATCCACTCTCAATTACCTCCAAATCCACTCAAATAAATACAATAAAATTCTCCTCAAATTCACTCAATCACTCTCTCCAAAATCATCTCTTTCAATCACCCAAGATAACACATCCTTAGATTTGGAAGATGAAATATTGGAGATGTAGGAGTGGCAGAAAGAGCGTCCCTCTCCTGAACTAACTTGGCCTTCTGCTGGATGAGTTCTTCTATCACATTTTTCATCTTCTCACAATCTAGAGTTAAATCGTCATTATTTTTTTGAAGTTTACGGCCAGTCTCAATTGCGCGCTTCTCAATCACACGGGCCTCAGACAGTTCGGCGGCCATAACCTCTTGTTTCTTTTCGCAGTCGGCGTGAGCAATAATCATCTCATTCAACTTAGCGTTCAACTCAGAATTTATCTTTAACGCTTTGTCCAAATCGAACTGCGCGATAGACAAATTTTCCTTCAACTGTTCGGCTCTACCCTCTGCAGTCTCAGTAGCGCATAGGGTTAAAGCTGGGCTGGTGTTCATCTCAAAAGCAGCTTCCGTCGTCTCTTGATTGGACATCATCCTCACCAAGTCTTTCTCGCCACCACCTCAAAATTATCATATGCAATTCAGGTCAAACAAAGAGAACATCAAAACTGTTGATGAAGTTCAAAAGAAAGAAATTCAAAAGAATACATGTCCACTGTCTATAATAAATTATTCTACAAACAACGTAATTTATGGTTTACCATATCTGAGTTCAGTCTCCAAATCGCATTCTTTAAAATCTTCTTTTACTTTCTCCAACCTTCTTGCTATTTCTAGATTTACCTTTGCTTCAATCAACTTTGTCATCAAAGTCTTTGCTTCCATCTCTAAGATAGTCACATTCTTCTCCAACCTTTTCATCTCAAGAACTCTATCAACACGAGGTTTCAGCCATGCCAAATCGAATCCACATATCTCAAGTTCTTCCCACAAAGTTTGGAGATGATTACAAGCATCATCATCCATGTCTCTCACCTTTTTAGTGTTGAGAAAATGAAGAACTCTACCAAGTGCTGTAAAAGCCCATTCAGTAAATCTTTGACTTCTCCTCTTCTTAGTATCAATAAGTGAGGGATATAGTGAACAAACTTCTTCCAATAAGGGAATAAAATCTTTCTCTACTTTTCCTATACCCCTAAAATCCACGGCCTCACCAAATGATGAGATTGAAATCATTTCCTTGGGAGAAATACTCTCAATGCTTTCAACCATTTTATTGTCCATGTTTCTCACTATTTCATCAATTTGTTTCTCATGCTCTAACATATTATAACCAATATATCAGCTTCAGTTACACAAGTATGATTTATAATGAACTGCGACTAGAGTTCCAAAGTTCACCCAGATATGATTGCGTATTGAGAAGAGTTCATTGGATTGCGTATCTTACGAACTATGGCCTTGGTAGAAGCAGTTTATTGGATTTTGTACTGAGAAAAGTTTTGGAAGTTGTGTTTAATTATTCAATCCTCTTTTCCAATATGCTGGAAATTGAACCACACCAGGATAATCGTAAAAGTCACAAATTTTAATAATTCTACTTAATGTAGTATTTAAGAAAAGTTATTCATTTTCTTGGATGAAATATTGATATCAATATTTTTCTTTTTTCTGTTTCAGTTTTTTTTAACCTATTCTTTTTTTCTAAAATAAGTTTAGTGGAGTATTAAATTATATACATAACTTTGTAACAAATATAAAATAATATTATAAATAATGTAGACAATTAGAGTCATTTATCATTCAACTCTATACCCTTAAATGTATCTTTAATTTGTATATAGAATTCTGATATCATTGAAATCTGAAAACATAAACTTTGAAATAAGTGTCAAGTTGTGAGTGGACGCGAGAATCCTCGTATACAGTTTTGAGGGTTGAAATATAAAAAATAGGTTTAATTGCTTGCATTGTCCCTAGTTTGGCTGCAACGTGTCAAAGTAATCCATCTTTTTAAAAAAATTTTAATTACGTACAAACTTGGTTTAAAAGTGTCAATTTCGTCCAAACGTATGTAAAATTTGCTTCAATCAAGTCCCTTCCGTTAAATTCACCAAAACGGACGTTAATTTTTTAGTTCTCTCTCCTCTGCTCCTCTGCTCTGCTCCTCTGGACATTATAAAATAATATAATGATAATATAAAATATAAAATAATACATTAAGCAATTATTAGAAAATCTGAAAATATTATGCATATATATTAAATGAAAAAAACAGTATACGTGGACTAAGTTATACAGAACTTCTGCACAGAGTAATGATTGTGGATGAAACTCTCATTTCTCATATATTTATACTTGGTTTTAGTTTATCTTACAAAAACATGAAAACTAAATCTAAACAAAAAGTATTCTTTTCACACCCATTTTCTGCTTCATTCGATAATTGCTTTTCGTAGTAAAATATTATATTAAAATAATAACAATAAATATAATTAAAATATTATAATTCGTAGTAAAATATTATCTAAAAATCAAATAATTCATTTTTCTGTTCTTTAACTAAAAAGGTATTTACAAAATTATTTATTTTGGTATAATATTGGTTGAACTGTTTCTACATATTTTCATTTTCTTTAAAAAAGAATTATACGTTTTGTGTTAATTATATATATATAATTTATCGTCATTAAAAGTATATTAAAAATATATATAAGATAATAGGATAAATCATATATATTTAAAATAATTTATTAATTAATTTATTTACTAAAATAGTTTTAAGATAATAAAATATAAGATAGATATTTATATTTGAGATTAATAAAATTATTTTACTTTAAAATACACACATATTTTAATTAATAGATACTGTATAACTTTAATTTTTTCTTTCAATTAACAGGCACAATTCTCTATTAATAAATCATATGTAGCATATTGGTAAAAAAAAAGTGGAATAATAATTTAGATAAAATCATTTAGTTACATCATGATCATGATTTAATTTATGTAAATATTAAATATAAGTGAAAAACATTTTACTAAAGGAGCAGCAGAGCATAGCAGCAGAGCAGCAGAGCAGAGAAGCAGAGGAGAGAGAAAAAAAATTAACGTCCGTTTATGTGGATTTAACGGAAGGGACTTGATTGAAGCAAATTTTACATACGTTTGGACAAAATTGACACTTTTAAACCAAGTTTGGATGTAATTGAAACTTTTTTAAAAAGATGGACTAACTTGACACGTTGCAGCCAAACTGGACAATGCAAGCAATTAAACCTAAAAAATATCTACTTGAAAAAGATTTGTCGACACTCATACCGATAAAAAAAATATAAATATAAAAGATTGTAATTCTTAGTGAAATATATTGCGTATTCATAGGGTATATAGGGTATATGAACCCTATAACTTATATATAACTTATATGATAAAAATTTACAATATGATGATATTAAGTAAAAATAACATCTTATCACATATATATATATATATGATAATTAACATAATAATAATAATAATAATAATAATAATAATAATAATAATAATTTTTTGGATGGAGTTGAAGTCTCCTATACAAACCATTGAATGGACTCTCTAATTGTTGTGGGTATATCAAAGGCATATTTACTCCCTCATCAAAGGCGTATTAATTATTAATAAATGATTTTTATTATTTTTATTAATTTTTAAATAATGATTATTATTTTTATTAATTGTTCATATTAATTATTAATTAGTTATGATCGGTGGATCATTTCATTGTTATTTTTATTAATTGTTATATTAGTTATCAATTAATTACCATTACTAACAAGTTGATCTTGTTGGATAGTCGATCGTATGGTCCTTGACTGACTGGTAATCATACAGTACAGATAATAATATACCTAATATATTGTATTATGTAGATATATGGTATCAAAATATATCATGACGTAATCAAAGTATCCAAATTTGTTCAAATATATTATTTATATATGAATATTTGTATCAATAAGTATATCTTAAAATATCTTTCTGACCACTTTATGTTAGAAAATGGGTCTTCTTAGATTATATTAGTTAGAATGTTTAATGTGTTGGGTTTGTGCAATTTTTCTTTTCTAGCTTTATAAACTTTTATATTTATATATAATAAGTTGCTTTGTTAGAAATTTAATTTTATATTTATAAATTAATTGAAAATGTAAAATTTGAAGAGCAACTATAATAATTTTCATTTAAATTCTGAAGTATTTGTAAAATAAACACAATTAGATTATTAGGGACCTAATTGAAATTATAAAAGATTGGCAAAGGATTAAATTGGATTTATTAAAAAATATTCAAGGACCATGCTGCAAATACAAAAATTAAATTAAGTACCAATTTGTAATTTTAAGAAATTTTAGAAACTTGTATGTAACATGATTTTTTTTTTCAAAAAATAAAAACTCAATTTTGTTCTTGAAAGATGTAGACTACATTTTTAAGTTAATAGGAAAATCAATTATAAGTAATAAAAAGACTAGGGGTTACATTATTCGCTTTGAAATATGGAATTCTGTCATATTTTTATTCTTTAGAAAATTAAAAGAAAAAAGATATTTAAATTTTTTTAGTTTAATGTTAGATTATTACCTATATCGATACAAATAATACTGAGGAATCATTCTTTTTCTTTATCAACAATATAAACATGGATGATAAATAGACTTCTATATATATATATAGATATAATGCGAACTTGTCCCAAAAGTTGTTGCAAAATATCCAATTATCCTGTATATGTATTTATATTTGTAGTAGACGTTTTAAATTAACTAAAAGGACAAGAATGTGTACCTATATACTTGACCGTTCCACATCTCCATATTCTTCCTTTTTTAAATAGTTGAAACACTTTATTTATTCAATCATTTGTTTGGAAACATATACAATTTGTGCTATTTTAACTACCAAAAACACATAAACTTATACATTTGTATTCACATTTTATTACATTTAAATAATATAATTTTAAAAGTATATATATATATATATAATTTTAAAACAAAGTATTAAATAGATTTGACTTAAGAGATAATATATTATCTCTTAAATAAAAATGATAAATATTCCAAATTTAATATAAAATATAAATCCCGCAAGATAGGGGCGAACCTGCTTAGGAAACGGACGCTGAGCTACAGGCGCTTACATTTTCTAAGCACTTGATTAAATTTATTCACATTACTTTATAAACGAAAACAAATTAATATTATTTACTTTTTTCTTCTTCTCATCACCTAAAACACATTGGTTTAACAATTAATATAATATTAAAAAACATCAATTAATAATTTAAGAAAGTAATGTAGTAAATAATCAATTGAAATGAATAGTTATGTTTCAATACCTGTATAATTCATTATTATATTTATATTTATGGAGATTTGAGTTTTAAAACTTTCCTGAACTGTGAACTTCTCCAAAATTGATTTAAAAGACACAAGTGTTTTAAATTTCTTTACTCTTTTTTAACCTAAAAGAAACTACTACGATTTAAGAATTTGGGGATTCAATAATAAGATAAGAATTTACAGAACAATACTAAGAAAACGATTTTGGATGCATTTCATCATCTGTAATTTAAAACAATATTCAATTAACATAACATTGACAATTAATAAAAGTATTAACAACCAAATGTATGAAAATCAGTGCCATAATAGTTGAATCACAAATAATATAAAATAAAACATAAAGCAAACAACTAAATTAACCACTGTTTAATTCCATTCCAATCTTCCTAAATGTTGTTTTCATCAAAATCATGGTCTCCATAACCCACCTCGATCAGGCCATGCAAGAAGCAACAAAATTTTCAAGTCATAAGTTGCTCAACTCACACATGTCTCAAAGGATGATTAGTGACACCTTTAAAGTTCTAAGGAAGATGTTATTCCTGCACAAAGTAAGCTTAGAGTAGAATTAGCATTCCATAATCAATAATGAAAGAAAAAGGTCCAAAAACACACAAAAAGGTGTATGCTAAAGAGTGCAAAGAAACAAAACACTCAAAACAAACTACAAAATTGGTGCCGCAGTTCTCCAGAATTCTGCAGTGTAGATTTAAGCCTCTCTCAATAGGATTTTCGGTTTCTTACCCTCTTTCACACCCAATTCAATCCAAATTAACATATTTTTATTATAGAAACTTAACAACACCATGAGGATTGCAATTGAATGCATGAATGGTAAGTTGAATGCACTTTTCCAAAGCTTTAATTACATTTTATTTTATATAAATTTTAACTTAGGGAAGAAATTTAAATAGAATATGTATGTAATAAATATTATTATTATTATAATAATTACATTTTATTTTATATAAATTTTAACTTAAAAGTAATCTTATAATTATATCTGTTTCTGCTGAATGGGACCGGGGAAAACTCCTGCTACCTCCGTCCGGAAACACTCCTCCTCGTCCGATCGGTCCTTCTTCTCTAGCCTCCTGTGCGCTCGGTATCAGTGCAAATGGGTTGACCTGCAGCAAACACTCCGACGGTCAAGTCAGAATGGGCTCTTGCAAGTCTATATAATTATCAAAAGAACAGAGAGTTTACCTTCTCCTTTGACTGCTATTTATACAATTTCAGAGAATATTACCCATTAATTTACCTCTTAATGGCTTTCAATGCACACTTTAAATACTCGACAATGACCGTTACCTCATTAACTACACATTCATGAGCATTCAACTGCTGTCTCCAGTCCACAGTTTTATACATCTGCCCGATCGGACACATTGTGCTAAAGAGTTCCGCTCGGACATATCAGGCTGGGGCACCCGATCGGACATTTTAACCTTGTTTCCTTCCGCTCGGCCTTGTCCAAACCTTCCCGGTCGGTTGCTCGCCCTCGGTAGTAACAATATCTATTATATTTTTTTATCCATTACATACATATTCTATTCTTAAATTTCTTCCCTTTTATATTTCTATCCTTCAAAACAAACTATTCCATCTTTTCATCTTTATCCTTTCAAATCCATGTATTTACTCTCTTCCAAATTCATTCTTCAAAACAAAAAGAAACGTGCTGACCTACCACTACAAGCATTTGCACACCAATAAAAATAATTATGTTTCTAACTTAGAGTTTTGTCTACCACTAAGTTCTCTCTATATTACAATATTTTAAGACTAAAAAAGAGAGAAAAGTGATGCAAAAGGCATACGAAAATTTGAAATATAAAAAGGTAGATTTACAATATAACTGAAATGAATATTCATCCTTTCAACTCCTGTGTAATTCATTATTATATTTAAGTTTTAAAAACTCCTATATTTATTATAAGATTTGGGTTTTAAACCTGAACTTTAAACTTCTCAAAAAAATTGATTTAAAAGGCAGAAGTATTTTAAATTTCTTCATTCTATTGTTAACATAATACAAAGTTCTGAGATATTTTTAGAATTTATGAATTCAAGGAGCCCTTTGTCTTAATAACTTTGCTTCTCACTACAATTTACTAATATCATTTACGATATATTTCATAATTTGTAATGAAAGCATGTTCAATTAACATAATAAAATATGTGTTTATATATAGACCATTAATAGAAGTATTGACAGACAAATCACTCACGTTAACTGAGATTAGTATGACAGTAACCGTTCAATTTCATGAATAACACAAGAAATATACTATGCATCATAAAATAAACACAGAACCTTTAAATATTAATTTCATTCTATGATTCTGTTTAATGAAGATTAGATACATAGGAGCTATTAATCATAGAATGACTATAAGTATACTAGAGAATAAAGTTATCATATGCTATTCATGGTTTCCATAATTCAGCGTCCAAATCACATCCTACAAAACCTTCTTTTGTTTTCAGCAACTCTCTTCTTATTTTTAGATTTACCTCTGTTTCAATCATCTTTGTTCTCAAAATCTTTGCTTCCATCTCTAAAATAGCAACCCCCTCCTCCAAAGAACTCACATTCTCCTCCAACCTTTTCACATCAAGAACTTTTTCAACACAAGTTTTCATACTCAAGGCAGATTGTACTTGAGGTTTCAGCCATGACAAATCAAATCCACATGTTTCAAGTTCTTCCCATAAAGTTTGGAGATGATTGCAAGCATCATCGTCCATATCTCTCACTTTGTTCGTGTTGAGAAAATAAAGAACTCTACCCAAAGCTGTAAAAGCCCATTCAGTAAATCTTTGACTTATCTTCTTGCTATCAATAAGTAGTGAGGTAAGTGAGGAATATCTTGAACAAACTTCTTCCAATAGAGGAATAAAATCTTTCTCTACTTTTCCTATGCCCCTAAAATCCACCACCTCACCAAATGATGGGGTTAAAATCATTTCCTTGGGTGATTGATCAACCTGTTTCTCATGCTCTAACATACGAACCAATATATGAGCTTCAATTATACAAGTATCATTTACAATGAACCCGCGACTAGAATCCCAAAGTTCATCCAAAGATATGTAGGATATTAAACCCCAAACGTCCTGCCTTGAATTGAAGGTGTGTCTAATTTCTGACACATTTAAACATCAAGAGTTAGTTGTGTACAGAGGTTAAAACAAAATCATACTATCCTCAAATAAATACATATAACTTCAAGCAAATATAAATATTATTTCTAGAGTATAAAAATAGTAGATGAGTGAAGGTGGATCCTTTTTGTTGCTTCCTTTACCCAATCTAATAGAACACAGTAATATTTGATCATGTCTACTTCTCAAGTAAAATGGTTTCTACTTACAAAATTTCCACCAAACCATTTGGGATAATATGTAGTACATGCCAATAAGAGTGACAAACAAGTAAAGGTTGGATTTTGAGGTATTAAGGAAAAACTTACAGATAGAAAAAGGTAAAGGGGTCATTAGAAGCTATATGATGTGATTCTTTCAGGAATTTAAAACACGTCCAAAGGAGAGTCTTCATGTGAAATTATGAAATTGCTAGCAGGAAAACAGTTTCATTCGCCTAAGAAAATAATATCCAAATATCAACATGAGAGATAAGGATGAAATATACCTTCGATTATAGATTCATCGTAATTGAGCTGATTAATCAGAACGAGTTTGAAATTTGCATATTTTCCCCATCCACGAGGCATAGTAGCAACACCAGCATTCAAAAAAATTGACAAACAGTCCACATCGTTCCCTTTTGGAAAGATACGAATCCTCCTAAAAGCAAAGTTACCAAACTAATGAGAAAAACAGATAAAATAATAAAAGGAACATGTACAGTACACAGTAACTTAATCAAGCACCATGTGTGGCCATCGAGAGAAAACGTATCCGAGTACAATTTATTGGAGTCCAACATGGAAAAGTTCCTAATGGTCCATGTAAACTTCCCAAACAATTCAATACTTGTATCCTGATTCTCCATTTCAATGACTTGTAAGCTTCAACCGTAGCACTGACAAAAACAAATAATATTGATTTTCACTTAAGAAAATCAAACGATTGAGTATCTATGAGAAACAAACATCTTTATGGTTGAGTTCACAAAGAACTTCAATAAAATCACACTCATAAAATTCTTACAAACTTCAGCTTGTAGACGCAATTTCTTGGATTTGAGAAAAGTTTTGAAAGTTGTTTTTACATCATTGAATTCTGTTTTTCAATAGGTTGGAAATTGGACCACACCAGGATAACTGTAAAAGTCACATAATGTAGTATTTCAGAAGAGTGAATCTTCCTACACCTCCCTCACCTCTTCCTGCATCCCCAAATTTACCTATTTGCCCTTCATTTAATAAAAGGTCAAAACGGTAATTAATGAATTTAATTATTTTAACCCCCAACCATTTTCCTAACTCCCAACCAAACCACAAAAATATTTGTGGGTTATAAACCCTGAGCTGCCTGTTCTTGGTTTTGCACTGTAGCAGCCAAGTTATTTTTCTTCACTTTTCACTAGTTTACTGCATTGCATATTGAATTGGATTAAGTTGATATAGTGTGACGGCAGAGGAAGAGGAAGAAGATACCCATTGAATTGGATTAAGTTGATATAGTGTGACGGCAGAGGAAGAGGAAGAAGATACTGGGCGCCCGCGAAGGTACGCAACCGCACTTCGAGGTGCGGAAAGACTCAGCCGCACTTCGAAATGCGTTTTTTATTATGAGGCCGCACTTTGAAGTGCGGTTTGTGATATCTTTTTTTTTTATTTCCATGCTTATTTTGTTTATTTTTTTCTTGTTTTGTTTATTTGATGCATTTTTTTATTTAATGTTTTTTTAATT
The DNA here is from genome assembly GCA_027742795.1 of Vigna hirtella. NCBI lineage: Eukaryota > Viridiplantae > Streptophyta > Magnoliopsida > Fabales > Fabaceae > Vigna > Vigna hirtella. The sequence goes on from JAHCHA010013530.1 coordinate 117,778, forward strand.
ATATTAGTACAATGCTGGGGTGGTGGTGATAGTACTGGGTTTTGGGAGATTTGATATGTTGTGAGCGAGAGAGAGGAAGAAGACAGTGTGAGATTTCGGTAGTGGAAAATAGGTACGCCAATCTGGTAACCGCACTTGGAGGTGCGGAAAGCAGTGGCCGCACTTCGAAGTGCGTTTTTCATTTTGTAGCCGCACTTTGAAATGCGGTTTGTGATATATAATTTTAATTTTTTTTTATGCATGTTTTTTTTTTGTTTAATTTTTTTTTTCTTTATTTTATTTCATGCATGTTTTTTTATTTAATTGCATGTTTTTTTATTTAATGATTTTGTAGTTAAATTCCTGCAATCCATTTTGTTACATGTTTTTTTATCTTTTTTTTTTATGTTTCTTTTATTATGTTATTATTTTTAATTTAAATTTATTGTTTTATTTATGATTATTTATTTTAATTTTTTTTAATGGATTATGCTTAGTCATTACGAAGTGATTAGGGAGTGTTTTTGAATTTTTTATTTGTAAGTTAATTAAAAAACTAAGTCTCAAAACGCCTCTCTTCTCCTTGCCGCAGATCGAAGTCCGACCTCTTCTCCTTGCCGCAGATCGAAGTCCGGTGTGCCCCAGTTATATGTGTGCCGCAGATCGAACTGCGGTTTGTGCTTACCGCAGTTCGAACTGCGTTTATCCTTGGTTCTGATCCTTTCTCCAGCGAGCTCTCCGAACACGACCCACGAACCGAACCCAGCACATAACAGCAAACAAATATATTACAGCAAGATGGTACTAACCTGGACGCCAGCTCAGATCTGTGAGGAAAACAAACGAGGAACGCAAGCAAAGCACCGTGGGATGGCAGAGACAAAGGACGGAGAGAAAAAGAGGGAGGAAGGAGGGGGTGTAGGTGTAGGGTTTCACTGCTGTGTGAGATGCGGCAGAGAGTGAGATGCGGAGGGAAGAAGAAGAGGAATTAAAGTTTTAGGGTTTAAAGTTTTACTAAACTTTTTAACCACAATATTTTTCTCTCTCCTCGTTGACTGACAAGGGCACACTTTGGAATTATAATTTTTTTTTGAGGTGCAGGACGAGGGTGGTGAGGTGCAGGGAGAATGACTCATTTCAGAAAAGTTGATTGATCTTCTTGGATGAAATATTGATGAGTTTTTTTTTTCAGCTTTTTTCTAACCTATTCTCATTTTTTAAAAGAAGTTTAGTAGAATAGTAAGATACATAGAATTTTGTAACAAATATAAAATAATATAAAAATTAATATAGATATTAAGAACTCTAACTTTAATGTCATTGTGAATTAATTATAAAATTTCACAATCCCATATTTTTTAATCAATGAAAAGAAATATCACGGTAGTAAAATATAATAGTCATGTTATTCATAACAAAAAGTTAAAGTACAAATATCTAATTAAAGGACTCGAAACTTAATTAAAAGAAATATATAAAACAAATGTAATAATAAAAGATGAATACCAATGTGTGAAAATAAATACTTTTAAGAAAATACTAGTTTTGGGAAAAACTTATATATTAGTTCATATTGAAAATTTTCTTAGGTGGAATTAGTGTTGTGAAAATGGGTTAGAACCCACGGGTTAACCCAGCCTATCACGGGTTTGGGTTGGGTTAGGTTTGAAAAAAATGAAATTTTTTATACGGGTCAATTTTCAACCTCACTCACTCAAAACCCTGTTCATCCGGAGTAAACCCGTGGTGAGCTGGGTTGGCTCACTTAGTTTAATTTAATTATTTATTATTTTATCTTTTAATATGATTAGTTAATATTTTTTAATTGTATTCTAAATGAGAATAAAGAAAAAGATGTTTCAAGCTAACAAAATATTATAAATTTATTCATTCTCTAATCTTATAAATAGACAAGTGACACAAAAATTATCAATATTATAAACTTATTTATTCGCTTTTTGAGTTTGCTTTTGGATTAGATTTGAGTTGTGTGTTAATTTTTTTATTTTGAATTATCTTTGGAATTTAACATCATTTTAGAGTGAAATTTTTTAAATTTAAATTATAAAAAAATGTCATTTTTTTTATTTAAAAAAAACTTGTAACTAAGTGAACCAGCGAGCCAATCTGTGATGAGCTGGGCCAGGTTCAACTTTTTTTAACTTACTAATAAATGAGTCGGGTTGGGTTAACTCACTAAGTGGCTAACCATGGTGGTCGAACTGGTTCTAGTGACCTATTTTGACAACATTAGAAAGAGTAGTTTAAAAAGTAGAATTTATTCATGTGCGCTCAAAATTTATTAATTAATTCTTGTTTAACGGGTTGAAATCTAATAGATAAGGAGACTCTCTCCATTACGAAAAATAAGTATAAGTCATTAATGTTGTAGTGTATATTGTTATAACAATTTTTATTTATTATGTACATTAAAAATGTCCATAATTATAGATTTATTTATGTTATATATCACTTTTGAATTTTATTAACCTAATTAGACTATATGAAAATTTATTTTCCAATATAAACCCTTTTATCATTCAAATACAATTTTATAGGGTCAATTTTTTATCATGTTTTTTTTAAGTTATCAAGTTGTTTGAAGAATGATACTTTTAGGAGCATTTTTGTTTTTACTCGGATCCAAAACTGACTTTTGACATGTGTTAAAATTTGAATGGATCAGAGGATCCTAATTAATGTTCTTGAATGCTGGAAGGAAAAAGTTCACCTAAAAAAATTCTCTTATGCTTGAATAAGTAAGAAGAGTTTAGATTGAGTAAAAGAAAATAAATATGAAAAAGTTTATTTCTTCATAAAATACCATGCGATTTTTTTATAAGATATGTGAGTCAATATAAAAATAACATCTTACCATATATGATAATAATAATAATGATAATGATAATGATAATGATGACGATGATAATGATAATGATAATTGTTGAAAGTCCCACGTCGATCCGAGATAAGGTCAATTTATAATATATAAGTGGGTGCAAAACCTCACCTTACAAGCCGGTTTTGTGGATTGAGTTAGACTTAAAGTCCACTTTTTAATTAACATAGTATCAGAGCTATGGTTAGTGGGATGTTGTAGAGAGTGAGGATGAAAAAATAAATGATAGAAGGTCCATTTAAGTTTATGGATTAGTTTTTGTTAGAATAAACTTAAACGAACCCATAATGAATATTTTGGTTTGCTCATTTGTAAAGTGGCCAACACTAATACTCCACATGGGAATCTCAATCATGAAGTGCACCTCTCCTAGAGTTAAGTATTATGCACGTAAATGGTGAGTTGTGTTTGGTTGTCCTCAATTTATGATTGTTGATGGGTTTTCAATATAAATAAAGTGAAGAACAAAGAACATAGGTGTGGCACACTGTGTGTGCATTGAGGTGGAAAGCATATATAGAAAAGGAGAAGGGGTAGTGAGAAAAAAAAAAGTGAGAGGGCCTACATGTGTAGTAGTGAAGAAAATAATACATACAAAGGGAAATTAACCTATAATCCACACACTAAGGGTAATTTCTATCGCAAACTGGTAGGTCATTGGCATTAATTGCCACACTCGCGTTGCTGTGGTTCTCTGCCCATTTTAGAGTCTCATGGCCTGGTATAAACTCGTTCTTACAGCTATGGGGATCTAAATGACGAGAATAAATAAACAGTGAATTTTCAATATTGTAATGACATTGATGGCTTAGCAGCACACATTCAACAATGAGGCCAAGTCAAAGAGAGCTAAAAAATATAAGATGACAACTATGGTTTTCAGAAATTGAATTCTCCTATAGTAATTCGTACCTGGAGTAGATTCACTGCCCGCTCCAGAGCAAGTTGTCGTGTAATTTTGTTCCAAAACAGAGGCATACATTATCATCGTATTATGTTGATCAATGAATCCCAATGCAAGAAATGATAAAACTGAATTTTTGAGTGAATAACTTTTCCAGTCTCTAATGAAAGTATGATGATCCAGATAGCGGAAAGATGTCCTAGGTCCATCCAACGAATGTTGTCAACCATAGAAACCTGCATGACAGTTTTACAATTCACTAGAGATATTGAAATCTGAAAACATTTCCAGGTTTAATATAACCAAAACAAACAAACCGCTAATAAATTAATTTGTTTTGTGGTGAGTTTACTAAAAAATTTACATGTAATTGTGCTGTTAAACTCCCCTAACGACATGATAAGTTAATCCGTAGTTATTATTACATCATCGGTTGACTTTATAATCTAACACCTATACTAAAAGTGGAAATGAGAAAAAATTTATAGTGTCTCAAATTAAAATTAAGATTAAGGATTGAAATTACGAGAAAGAATTGGAGAGAAAAGAGATAATCAACCTAATTTGAAATTTTCAAAACTTCTTACTTTTCCTCTTAATTTGGTTTGAGCATAAAAGTGTTGGGATAAACTTAAATTTTAGGATTCATTAAAATTTTATTTTATTAGTTTTGGGTTTAGTAATATTTGGTTTGATTTTGATAAAGATAAAATAGATATAGGTAATTTTGATTTTCCTTTTATTTAGGAGAGTATTATTTTATTTTATTGATAACATAGAGATAGATTAAGTAGATTTTATTTTAAGTTAGTTGATATTCTATTGTTAGTTTTTATTATTTGTATTTGGCTTAAAGCTCTATTTGCACCTATTTAAAAGTTGCCAATATTCAATGAAAACTAACTCCAGTTAATTGAAAAGTATTATTATTTGTGTGAGTCACGGTTTTTCCAACAAAAAGTTGTACCGTTCATCCTTTGACACAAATAAACATATCAACATAAAATTACAAATGAACTCATCCCTAAGATGTTTTTGGAACCCAACTCACAAGAATTTTTTTCATTTTGATAATATATAGATATAAATAATATCAAAATTTTTAAATTGAATATAAAGTTTAGAATGAACATGCATATATCTATTTATTTATAGTTCTTATCATCATCTCTCTTTTAAATTCTTAAACCATTTTAAATTTATTAGACAGAAAAACATTGATTTTTCTTATGTTATTAATTTTGTAACTTATGTTACATTACTGAAAATAAAAGGTTTTTATTTTCATATTAAATATTTAATAATATCATATTTTTTATTGTGATTTAAATTTTTTATATAAAATTATATTATTAATATTTGGAATAATAAAAAGGTAAATACATAAAGTGTAACCCCCCTATAGAAATATGAATTGAAATAAAAAGTTTATATCTGTTAAATACAAACATGAAAATGGGAATAAATTATTATTTTAAAATCGAAAATAAAATAGAAAAATCCCATTTCATCTTATTGTGTTTATGAGGATGGATTTGAGAAAAATATAAATGTTTGCTTCCAGATATTTCAACTGAGATTTGAGAAGATGAATTTGAGAGAGATTCTAAAATTTCCATCCCTCATGAATCATGAATGAAGTGATTAAGAGAGAAAAGAAGGTCATTACATGGATTTTTAAATTTTTTATCATAACTTTTACATAAATATCTCTTCTTTTTTAATTTTACATATGCTTTTAATTATTATTATTATTATTATTAAACTTTGTGGATAATTAATAATTATAATAATAATAACATTAATAATAATAATAATAAAACTAATAATAATATTAATAATAACAATAATTATTATTATTATAATAATTACATTTTGTTTTATATAAATTTTAATCTTAAAAGTAATCTAATAATTATATCTATTATATTTTTTTATCCATTACATTAACATATTCTATTCTCAAATTTCTTCCCTTTTATATTTATATCCTTCAAAGCAAGTAATTCCATTTATTCATCTTTATCCTTTCAAATCCATGTATTTACTCTCTTTCAAATTCATTCTTGAAAACAAAAAGATACGTGCTGCCCTACCTCTACAACCTTTTGCACACCAATAAACATAGTTATGTAGCTAACTTAGAGTTTTGCTACCTCTAAGTTCTCTTTATATTACAATATTTTAAGTCTAAAAAAGAGATAAAAGTGATGCAAAAGGCATTCCAAAATTTGAAATAAAAAAACGGTAGATTTACAATATAACTGAAATGAATAATTATCCTGTGTAATTCATTATTATATTTAAGTTTTAAAAACTCCTATACTTATTATAAGATTTGGGTTTTAAACGTGAACTTTAAACTTCTCCATTTAAAAGGCAGAAGTATTTTAAATTTCTTTATTCTTTTTTCACCGTAATACAAAGATATGAGAATTTTTTAGAATTTATGAATTCAAAGAGTCTTTTGTCTTATGTTGTGTTCACTTGAGAGAGTTTGGAGGAGATGATTTGGAAGAGAGGGATTGAATTTATTTGAGGAGATTTGAAAGTACATTTTTTTGTGTTTATTTGAGTAGATTTAGAGGTAATTGAGAGTGAATTTGGAAGTAAAGTTTGTGAGAATTAGTATAAGATTTGATTGATGTGGCAGATTTAAAAAATTTGTTTAATCGGTAGAAATGAAATATTACCAAAATGCCCTTAGTTATTAAAGTAATATAAAATGATAATTGTTAAGGTTATATTTAATTATAAAAAAGTTTAGAAATAGTGAAAAATTAACATTAATTATTAAAATTAATTTTAAAAATGTAAATTGTAACATCCCAAAATATATAGTATAGACTATATTAAAGAGAAGTTACATACATGATAAAGTAACACAGTTATCCATCTAAAGTATAAAGTGTTACCTTTACAGTCATCCAAAAACAACTATAAATTTAAACTTTATATAAATACAAACCAAAGGAAACTCAAAACTAAACACAAGACCACTATTAACTAATCCAACTACTCAGCAACATCACCTCCATCCAATGCTTGCTCCAGAGAGACCTCTTCTTCCGCTGCTTACATCCAAAGGATGGTCATTACAGAAGAAGAACAACAGAACATACAAAACACAAGCACACAACAGGGTAAGCTAGTTTAAACAAAGATTAATCATACATCAATTCATTTAACTTCATACAAACATATTATTCATTCACATCACTTAAACCCTTTACACATAACACCACACTGACTTTGACTGTCCGAACTTAGAATGATTGCTGAGCTATGACGGGTCGTGCACTCGTGGTGGCTTCTATTGCTTTGCAAAGTCCTTGCCAATGAGTTTCACCCTACCACACTCACGAGGTTCGTCTGTTACCACTCGCCTTGGGCCATACTGAAAGCACCCAAGACTAGGACCTCCTGCTACTCCTCACGACATGGATCAATCCTTTCTACTTGAGAATGAAAGACCATTGGAGTTTCAGGATAACCCCCAAGACTAAGCTCCTGCATCCATTCTAAACTTATTTGAACCTCAACTAGAGATTTCACTTTGAATCACAACATAGGGCACCACTGTGTCTCCTCTCCTTGAGGATCATGGAATTACGTAATTAACCACACTTGAACTTTACACTTTTAAATACAACATACATCAATCACCACAGATATTACATGATACAACTTCAACTTACTTCATACAACACTAACTGTTCATTTAAAACAACTTAAGATCACAAGAGAAATGAACTAGAACTGAACACCTCGCATAGCGCACACCTTCGCACAGCGAAGCCATAAGCTTCTCGCACAGCGACCTAACTCGCCTTGCGAGATCCTTAGACAGAGACCAACTCCTCTTAACTTCTTGCATAACGACTAAACTCGCTATGCGAATAAACTGTGAAATGTATCAGACCCCAACCCCTCACATAGCGTCCCAGCTCGCTATGCGAGAACCTCAGGCAGAGACTCAAACTTCCTAAACACTCACAGAGCGAGACCCACTCGTTGTTCGAATAAAAAGAATAGTGGTTCCAGACCCCAACTAGTCGCATAACGATTTGATTCGCTATGCGAATTGACAAACAGAGAGCAATCCTCTCAATCCACTCGCACAGCGCACCCATCGCTATGCGAGTGCCTTGGCAGAGAGCACCTTGCCAAGGTGACTCGCTATGCGAATCCATTCGCACAGCGAGTCTGCATAATTTGCAGAACGAAATTCTGCAGAATTATGCAACTCAACCATTCCTTAACAATTCCACTCAACTTTCCCAACTTCTAACACTCCTAATTTGTTGTATATGCTTAATTAGACTTGACTAAGTGATTCTAGACCTTCCTAACCTCAATATAAAGTGTTTATGCATCAAATCCTACTCTAAAACCTCAATTTCATCAACTTAGAGATCCAAATCCTAATTTACCACTTTGAACCTGATTTTAACTAGTTTGATGACTCAAACAAGTCACAAATGACCTATCTAAACTACCCCAACAGCCTCTAACAGCACTTGACCTCTAATACTTAAATTCACTACCTCACTTCCTTTAAATTGACTCTAAACAAGCTCAAACTACTTCACTTCATACCTCATCACTACCACAACAAATTACTCACATTAACTACCTCCAACTTGCACAATTACATCACTTAGATTCATCCAAAACAATTCATCAACAACACATTACCGTTTCATAATTTCACTGTTTCAACACATTCAATTCACATTACCCTAAAACTAACAATTTAGTCCTAAGCAGTAAAATACTACCACATTCGACATATATACAAGTCATAAAACAATTTAATACAGTAGCTAGCTCCCCTTACCTCAGAGATACCAGTCTCGCTCACAAAATTACACCGACAATTGACTTGCAACGCAAGGAAACTCAACAGAAACCTACAATTCACCAATTGGTGATAGAGAACAACACTTAGAACCTAAATTGACCTAGAAAATGGAAGGAAGAACTGTTAACCACATGCGATACAGAATCGTTGCATGCTCACAGTCCAATGAAGAATAGATAAGTGGAAACCACTTACTAGCTGAAGAACACGAAATTGATAGGTCAATACCGAAGCCCTCAACGCCAGGATTGCCTAGGCACCTCCTGATCGTCGAACAGAAAACTCAGCAGAGAGATCGTAGAGAGAAGTCAGAGAACTCTAAGGAATAGAGTTCTAGAGAGATGAAGTGTTCTTAGAATAATGAGAAGTGTTTATAAAATACTATTTATATTATAAGATTATTTTAATTTAAAATAACCCGTCTCATTATTTTAACACACGTATCTGCTCTATAACACTCTATTTTTCATCTTAGAATAATGAGAAGTGTTTATAATTTCCCATGTTTTTTTCTTCACATGCTTGTAACTGAATAGGGCGTCTATGGAAGATTAAAAATTCACTGTACGTAGTTATTTTTCTGTTTTTCAAGTCTTGGAGATAGTTGTAGAATATGATCACAATTAATTAAAAAAAATATTAACATCCTATATTAACAAAATTTAATGTTAAGTTAATCTTGAAATGTTAAAAGCCTAAAACAATGTTGTACGCGATTTTTTTACTAATATGCATACCTAAATTTCTTCTTCTTAAAAAATTATTTACATCACATTATTTCTTACGCACACTTACATAATCAATCATCTCAAGACTCTGTTTCTCCGTAATTTTGTTTGATTGATCTCAAACTATCATATTACATTTAAATCAAAGTTCTATTTAACATAACTATATCTTTGAATATAATAAAATAAGTATTTATAGAACAATATTACGAAACCATTTAGGATACCTTTCATGAAATATAAAACAATATTCAATAGCATAAAAAAATAATTATATATATATATATATATATATATATATTAACCATTAATATGAGTGAGATAACAGTTGAAATTCATGAACAACACAGAATATAAAATACATCATAAAGTAAACAACTAAATTAATCCTTAAATACCGATCTTCGTTTGGGTTTAATTCCATTCCAATCTTCCTAAACGTTGTTTTCATCAGAATCATGGTAACAACAAACGCAGTTGATAATTCAAATCATCCACTTCCGCATAAAAAGCGTCTCTCTCCTCGACTAACTTAACCTTCTCTTGGATGAGCTCGGTATTCTGTGCGACAAGTTCTTCAATCACTTTTTTCATATTCTGACATTTTAGAGATAGATCGTCATTATTTTTTCGAAGTTTACGACAAGCTTCAATTGCGCGCTTCTCGGTCACACGGGTCTCAGACAGTCGAGTAGCCTTATCCTCTTGTTTCTTCTCACAGTCGGCCTGAGCAATGGTCATCTCATGTAGCTTAGCGTTCAACTCCAAATTAACCTGTAACGCCTTGTCCATTTTTTCCTTCAACTGTTCGAACCTATCCTCCGCGGCGGTCTCAGTAACACTTAGGGTTAACAGCGCCGCTTGGGTGTTCATCTGAAAGGCAGCTTCCAGCATCTCTTGATAAGACATCCTCCTCACCAAGTCTTTCTCGCCATCGTCTCAAAATTATCAAATGCAAATAAAAAAATCATATATTGATGATTAGGAGAACATCAAAAGTTGAAAAAAAAAACATGTACACTATCAATAATAAATTATTCCACAAACAATAAAATCATAAATTATGGTTTACCGTATTCGAGTTCAGTATCCACTGTAAGGTCTTCTTTTTCTTTCCCTAACTGTCTTCTTTTTGTTTCTAGATTTATCTTTGCTTCAATTATCTTTGTCCTCAAAATCTTTGCTTCCATATCTAAAATAGCCACATTCTCTTTCAACCTTTTTACCTCAAAAACTCTCTCAACACGAGGTTTTAGCCATGACAAATCGAATCCACATGTCTCAAGTTCCTCCCACAAAGATTGAAGATGATTGCAAACATCATCGTCCATGTCTATCACCTTTTTAAAGTTGAGAAAATGAAGAACTCTACCAAGTGCGGTAAAAGCCCATTCAGTAAATCTTTGACTTCTCTTCTTCTTAATATCCATAAGTAAGGGATATTGTGAACAAACTTCTTCCAATAGAGGAATAAAATCTTTCTCTACTTTTCCTATGTCCCTAAAATCCACCACCTCACCAAATGATGAGGTTGAAATCATTTCCTTGGGGGAGATATTCTCAATGCTTTCAACAAGCTTATTGTCGATGTTCCTCACCGATTCAGCAACTAGTTTCTTATGCTCTAACATATGAACCAATATATGAGCTTCAATTACACAAGTATCATTTACAATGAACCCGCGACTAGAGTGCCAAAGTTCACCCAAAGATATGGAAGATGGAAAACCCCACTTGCCCTGCTTTGAGTTGAAGGTGTGGCTGCAATCTGACAAATTCATACAACAACAGTAAGTTGTGTATCGAATTTAAAACAAACTCATACTATCCTTATATATATATATATATATATATATATATATATATATATATATATATTCAAGCAGGATAAAACTATTATTTGTATAGAGATAAGAATAGTAGATGAGTGAGAGTGGAAGTATTTTGTTGCAGTCTTTACCCAACCTAATAAAACTTTGTAATATTTTATCATGTCTACTTATGTAAAATGGTTTCCACTTACAAATTTCTACCAAACCATTTGGGATAATATGTAGTACATGCCAAAAAGAGTGACAAACAAGTAAAGGTTGAATTTTGAAGTATTAAGAAAAAACTTATGGATAGGAAAAAAGTAAAGGGGTAATTAAAAGCTAAATAATTTGATTCTTCGAGGAATTTAAAAAGACATCAAAGGAGAGTCTTCATGTGAAATTATGAAATTGCTAACCGGAAAACAGTTTCATTCGCCAAAATAAATAATATCCATGAGAGATATGTGAGAAATATACCTTTTATTATATTTCTTTTGTGATTGAGCTGATTAATTAGAATGACTCTGAAATTTGCAAATTTTTCCCATCCATGAGGCATGGTAGCAACACCAGCATCCAAAAAAATTGACAAATCCCCTTTTTGAATGATAAGAATCCTCCTAAAAGCAGTCACCAAACTTATAAGAAAAACGGATGAAATAATAGAAAGAGAAAGATGTACAGTAGACAGTAATTTAATCACGCACCATATGTGGCCATCAAGAGAAAACGCATCCGAGTACAATTCCTCGGAGTCTAACGTGGAGAAGTTCGTAATGGTCCATGTAAACTTCCCATACATTTCAACATTTGTATTCGGATTCTCCATTTAAATAACTTCTAGGCTTCAACTGCAACACTGACAAAAACAATATATTGATTTTCACCTCAAACGATTGGGTATTCATGAGAAATAGAGATCTTGAATAAAATCACACGTATAAAATAAGTATTGTCACGTGTCAATATATCATAACGCAAACCAAAATGAAATAGCTAATTGGCAGTACAGTTAGCCTCAAAGATAGCTATAAAATACACAACTATGGATATAACTGCACAAAATGAGTGCCACAAACCCACCACTTACCGCAACAATAGGAACTTCCAAAGTTAAAGAGATTGTGATAACGTGCGATGCGAGCCAGTGAAGGTTTTGAACTCCAACGAAACTTACTTATAAATAAAAATCTTATTTTTAATTAAAAATATATATATTTATTCTTAAATTAAAAGAAGTTGTTTACATAAATCATTCTTTACAATTTAGAAAATTGAAGTAATAATTTTACTTTTATGAAATTCTTACGAACTTGGGCCTTAGTAGACGCCGTTTATTGGATTGGGTACTGAGAAAAGTTTTGAAAGTTGTTTTTACGTTATCACACCAGGATAACTGTAAAAGTTACAAATTTTAACAACTCTGCTTAATGTAGTGTTTAAGAAAAGTTTATTCATTTTCTTGGATGAAATATTGATATCAGTATTTTTCTTTTTTCTGTTTCAGTTTTTTTTTAACCTATTCTTGTTTTTTAAAATAAGTTTAGTAGGGTATTAAATTATATATAGAATTTTGTAACAAATATAAAATAATATTATAATTAATAGTCATTTATCATTCAACTGTATACCCTTAATGTATCCTTAATATCATTGTATATTAACTATAGAATTTCACAATGCTATATTTTTAATCTAAGAAATAAGACGATGGTACAATATAATAGTATGTTATTCATAACAAAACAATAAAGTACTGTTAGGATTTAATATTTGTTATGATTTAATATCTTGTTAGGATTTAATATCTTCTTTGTTATTATTTCTGTTGATATAACTGATAGATTAGATAGAATTATAACTAATTTTGTTATAATCTTAATATATAAATATATGTATCTGCATTTTGCAGATTTGGGATAATACACAAACTATTTTTGTTTCTCTATTTTTCTTTCTCTGCATTGCAATCTCAATACTTGGTTTGAGTGATAATTCTCATAATAATTTAAGAAGTACAAATATCTAAATAAAGGACTCAAAACTTAATTAAAAAAAATACACATGTAATAAAAGATAAATATTAATGTTGGTAATAAATACTTTAACCAAACACTAGTTTTTGGGGGAATATTTGTTCATGAGAAAATTTTCCTTATATGTAGAGTAGTTTAAAATAAAGAATTTATTTATGTGCACTAAAAAATTATTAATTAATTCTTGTTTACGAATTACTTTTATGTCAAGGGCTGAAATATAGTAGACATGAGACTCTCAACAACCAAAAACAAGTTATAAGTCAATGTTGCGATATTATTGTAGTGTATGTGTTGTAACAATTTATATTTATTGTACAATTGTTTTTTAATTTTATTTATCTAGGTAGATTATCAGGAAATTTATTTTCCAATCTAGACCCTTTTACAATTTTAAAGAGGTCAATTTTTTATCATGTTTTTGTTTGAAGAATCAAACTTTTAACAGCATTTTTATTATTACTGGGATATGAAACATAGACATTCAGACAAAGTGTTATGAGTAAATTGGAGGATATGATATTGAGAATTGGAATACAAAGAATTTATCTGTAAAAGATTTTTCAACGCTTAAGTCAGTAAAATAGTTTGAATTGAGTAAAATGAGGTGAATATGAAAGATTGTATTTCTTTATGAAATACCATGCGTATTTATAGGGTATATGGATCCTATGATTTATGTAAAAAAAACATACAATATCGAGATGATATAAATTATTATCAAAATTAAAGTTGTTTGGTGGCTTCAACCTAATCTGACCCACCACGGTTTAGTCACTTACTGAGTCAACCCAATCGAATTCACTTATTAGTGAGTCGAAAAAATTTAAACCTAGTCCAACTCACTACGAGTTTGTGGTTAATTATAAGTTTTTTTTGTGTTGAGAAAATGAAGAGATCTACCGAATACTGTAAAAACCTAGTTCAACAAGCTTATTGTCGATGTTTCTATCTAATTCATCAACTTGTTTCTCATGACTTATGAACCGATATCTGAACTTCAATTATACAACTATCATTCACGATGAACCAGAGCCGTAAATTTCACACAAATTTTGATTCAAAATATCCCACCTTGAATTGAAGTTGTGACTAAGTTCTGACAAATTCATACTCAAAAGTCAGTTGTGCATCGAGTTTAAATCAAAATAATATGATTATCACAAGTCTTAGTGTGAAATTGACCTTTTATTATATTCCTTCTGTGTTTAGCTGATCAATTAGAATGAATTTTAAATTTGTAAATTTCCTATGAGGAATAGTAGGAACACCATATTCCAAATAAACTAACCAACAGTAAACATAATTTCCATTGGAAAGATTCAAATCCTCCTAAAAACAGATGAAATAATAGAAAGAGGAAAATGTACAGTACACAGTAATTTAATTAAGCACCCTATCATGTTTAGTAATTTAATTGCTAAACATGTTTAGCTTGTTTGAATAATTGGGAGTTGAAGCGAGTCCTTACTATTACTGTGGATAATGCTACATCAAATGATGTTGGAGTCCAGTACCTCAAAAGAAGGATGTTATCGTGGAATTATCTTGTTTTAGAGGGAGAATATGTTCATATACGTTGTTGTGCACACATATTAAGTTTGATTGTGAAGGATGGCTTAAAAGATATCAAAGATTCAATTTCAAAAATCCGGAGTGCAGTTAAATATGTGAAATCTTCTCCCGCTAGATTCGCTAGATTCAAGGCACGTGTTGAACAAGAGGGAATTTCTTATAAAGGCATTGTTTGTCTTGATGTTGAAACGAGGTGGAATTCAACTTACTTAATGTTAGAGACAAGCTTGAAGTACAAAGATGCCTTTGTCTTGCTAGATATGCAAGATAAGAAATTTGGTGTTGAAATGGCAAAAAGTAATGGTGGTGTGCCATTAGAAGAGGATTGGGAATATGCGAGGTCTATTCTACCATTTTTAAAGATGTTTTATGACTCTACCCTATGCATTTCTGGTTCTTCTTATGTCACCAGTCATATGTATATGAAAGAGGTGTTTGGAATTGGTAAAAGGATCCAACAATATTCTGAAAGTAGTGATCTGAGCATAAAATTGATGGCAATGAGGATGAAGGGCAAGTATGAAAAATATTGGGGAAATCCTAATGGAATTAATATTTTATTATTGATTGCTGTTTTGCTTGACCCTAGGAATAAGTTGGATTTTGTTAATTACTTCATTGACTACCTATTTGAATCTAGTATGGCCAATGAATTGAAATCAAAATTACTGTCATCCTTAAAAACACTTTATGAACAATATCAAGGTATTGAGGAGGGTTCTCAAAGTAGCCAACAAGAATCTCAACTAGATGATGATGATGATCCTCATGGCATGAGTTTCTACCTAAGAGCTACAGGACGTAGATTTGATTATATATCAAAGCTTGATAAATATTTGAGAGAGGATCCTGAACCTTATATGAAGTGAGTTGAGCTTGATATTTTACATTGGTGGAAAGTCAACTCGACTAGATTTCCTATCCTTGCGAATATGGCTCGAGAGGTGTTAGCCATTCCTATCTCTACCGTAGCATCAGAGTGTGCATTCAGTACAGGAGGAAGAGTGGTTAGTCCTTATCGTAGTTGTCTAACGCCTAAAATAGTGGAAGTGCTTGTTTGCACACAAGATTGGCTAAAAGGAACACCTTTCTCTATACTTTTTGATGAGGATCCTAAAGAACTTGATAAATTTGAGCAAGGTGAGATTATATGACAAATTTATATATTTTTTAATTTATATTTTAAGTGTTCAAAAATTATGAAATATTTAATTTATTTTTGTAGAGATAACCTCTCAAGATGAAGTGGGACCTTCCAGTGCTGCTATTAATTTGGATGATTGAAGCTTTGCCACAATTTGTTAGTTATCTAAAGTTGATTGGAGCTATTTCATCAATATTCTTGTTGATCAGAAGTCTTGCTACAGTTGCTTTTTATGACTCCACTCCTTTAGGACGGATACTTACTAGGGTAAGCATATTTAACATTTCTTTTTCTTTCCCTTTACAATGTAATGCAATGCATGGAAGCACTAATTTTTTGTCTGTTATTTCCTTGTTTAGGTCTGCTCGGATCTCAACCTTGAGGACCTTGATGTTGCATTCAGCTGTTTGTTTACTGTTGCACCTACTTCAAATTGTTATGCTAATCTTGCAGTTTTAGCCGTTGTTACTTGGCAAGTCTTGTTTGTCTCAATCCCAATGATTTATTTTGCAATCAGCTTGCAGGTGATGAACAAATTCTTCTTTGGATTACATTACATTGATAATGTTTTATTATGTTTTATTTGTATTAGCCTAATAAAACATAATGCTTTTTACAGTTCGTTGGCTGGTCTAGTTTGGAATGAAAAGCAGTGCTGTGCAACAGGATTACTGCATGCATTATAAGTAAACTAAAAATTAGTTTACTGAACTGCACTGTACTATGAGTGGACTAAAAACCAGTGCAGTTCAGTTCACCCGAACTACTTTTAGTTCAGTTTAGTTTAGGAGAACTGTTTTATAGTTAACTGCAAGTTTTTATAGTATAGTGCAGTGCAGTATACTTTGCCCACCCCTACTTTTTCTTTATCAACAATATAAACATGGATGATAAATAGACTTCTGGATATGTGAATAATGTCCAATGTCCAAACTTATCGAAATTGTAGCATTGTACTTTCTTTTTGTCAAATTTCTTTCTTCCTATGCCTCTAAATTGTTTGCTAACTCTTGAGACTGCGTAATATTCCTTTTGATCAATACTATTCTCATCATTCGAATGTTCTAATGAATCTCCACATCTGCCTCCGCTTCTACCACCTGTTGTTTTGCCTCTTCCTCTCTTTCTACCACGACCTCAAAACTTGTAGTTGTTGGTTCTAGCTTGGAAAGCTTGTTCGAGAATCTTTTCACTATCTTTCTTTCATTCATCAGTTGTTCATGTACTTCTAATGAATTTTGAAGTTCTTCAACAGACATATCTTTAGGATTGTTGGACTCTTCAATTGCAGAAACAATATGATCAAATTGAGGTACAAGATTTCTAAGTACCTTTTCTACAATTTTGCAATCTTCCACCAATTCATCACATGCTCGTACGGAGTTAATCAGTACCTTTCCAAAATACTTTGCAATGGTCTCTTATTCTATCATAGAAAGAAGTTCATATTGTCTCCTTAAAGAAGTTCATATAGATCGGTAGGTATGGTGTTTGTGACAATTGTGGCATAAATGGAGATGTTAAAGATGCACAAATATTCTGAATGTTGACTTTGCTATAATGGTCGATAGTATACTGTTATTTGATTATGATAATTTATTATTATGTTGTTTTAAGTGAATGAATCAGTGTGTAAGGGATGTGTAATGTATATAGGATGTTTTATTTCATGCTCCTAATATGATCACACTTAGTCGTGCTCTTATTCTGATACAAACTGTAATTATTGTAAAACCAATTGCTCACAGGTTTCTTGTTGATTTGGTCTCTGTATAAACTAATTATGTTTGTAAGAATTATAGGTGACTGATATGTAATTATATATAACATGGGAATGTGTGTTGTTACTATAGGCTTATAGCCGACCGAACGGTAAAGGTGCAAGATAGCTTCTAGGTTATTTTGGGCTAATGGTCAACCGATGATATCTCACAAGCAAATGAACTGAGCAGACAAATAGTTAACCTATCGGTAAAAATAGCCGTTAAGGTAATCAATAGTAATAACTGCCGTGAAATTAATGAAAATAATTATCATTTATTGATAATTAAAAATATAATTTATTGGTGATTAATGAGTCCGACCTAAAGACAAGTTCGTTATAATTTATAGTTGGCACATTATTTAAATGATAGATGGCTGATTGGTGCTGTACAGATTTCACTGGCGCTCTTTCCCCATGCCCCGTGCTTTATCATATGTTTATTTTCATACCTTTTTTCCATATTATTTTTATTTAATAAAGTAAACTGCATTTTGCAAGCTTTATTACATGTTGTACAATTATTTCACCACCAACCAACCAGCTTCAATATTTGCGAGCATTTGGCTTTGTTCATATAATTATTTTTTATATAACCATCCTAAATTTATTTTATTATTCTTTATTGAATAATTTAATTTATGTCTTAATTCAATATCCGATTGAATGCTTTGATTATTCCACTCGGAGGGACCTCCGCCGTCCCCACCGGGACCAAAGTCGTTCACGGTAAGGATAGCCTTTGTTTTCGAGGGGTCGATTGCGGGTGAATGTGCGTCGATGGATTGACACGATGTTGCATTTGTGAGAACTCCTATATATATATATATATGCTGTAATGTCATATGCAACAATTTCACACTCAAGAATAAATGAAGATACACTAGTTTTCTTCAACCTTGCATTGAAACTGCAGCAGCAGTATCAGGAAACTTCTCAGTGTTCCGTTCTGCTTGTCTGCTATAAATCTCAACTGAACTTTATCCTGTGATTCTAAAAACATGTTATATTCTTCTACCGCTTTCCTTGATTGCTTCAGGAATTATTGTGACATTTAACAACTCAAATCAAAGTGGAGAAGCATGCATAGACAGAGAGAGGCAAGCGCTCTTCAGCTTCAAACAAGGCTTATAGATAACTTTGGCGTGCTATCCACTTGGACCAATAATACAGATTGCTGCAAAGGGAAAGGCATTCACTGCAACCATCAAACTGGTCATATACATCTGCCTGATCTTCATGGAAATTATGAAAATTCCATATCAAATTTGGAATCTCAAAAAGCTACAATATCTCAATCTTGGAAGGGCAATGAAAGATTATATTTCAAATTTCCTTTCTGGAGCAATCTCTTTTCGCATATAGAATCTTCGGTTGTTGCATATTTTTCCGCTTCAGCCATTTACTCCTTTGGCCATCCAGAGGTGATTGGGAATTTAACTATTCTCCATATGTTATAATTGAGCGTGCTTCAACATTTAAATGCTTTTTTCATACTAGAATGCATTGGGCAATTAGATTATTATTTCCTCAGAGGTGGAACGTGGCTTTCTCTCTAATGCTTTCGTTCACTAATGTTGGCATATATAAATATATTGTGGACGATTATACTTCCGGACATCGTCTATCCCGGACTGAGAATGGTTTGGGGGTGATAAATATGTTAAATGTGCGGGAAACATGATTTCCTCCATGATTTCTTTTAAGTATATTATTAACGTGGGGACTTGAAGTTTTTGCACAAGTTCTTCATGTAGTAACAATCAAGTATGATCGGATCTTTGAAAGTGTCCATGAGCACTACTACAAGAGTGACCATGAATCAGGCAACATTAGGTCCTTATCGATAACATCAAAGCATCAAAACAAGTGTAAAAATACACTTGAATACCGAAACAAAAGAGGCACCTCAACTCTTATTTAGCTAGTGTCTCTCCAAGCGGTGATAATTCATATGGGCGTCATCAATATCTTCTATTGTTCTTTTATGCAGGTCACATGATTCATTATCGGAAAACACGAGAGATACAATTGCAAAAGTTCTCCCGTTACACCCTATCCCGTAAATTCAAATTTAAGTTCGGGCTCGGATATAGCGACGGCCAAATGGACATTAAAGTCAACCACTACTTAAGAGCGGCGATCAAATGGATATTTTTATTTAAATATAAATTATATTTTTATTATATCTTGCAGGTCACAAGACTCTAAGACTCTAAAGCAGTTACATTTCAACCGAACGGTTCGCTCGGTCGTCTGGCCTCAACTCAAACTAATTTTTATCAGCTACAATTTTCTGACCGTTAAAAATTCTAGTGTTGTTTTTCTTCGGTGCAGATGACAAGACTCTGTATACAAACTACTTGGCCAACTTTGAGCAACCGGTCGGCAGGGAACATTTTTCAACTCGGTGAGGAACGTTCTTCGAAACTCTCACCTTGGTCTTGGGCACGCTCTTAATGAACTCCTAAGACCTAAACCGAACGGCGAGGCAGATTTCTTTCGTGAACTCTCACCTTGGTTTTAGGACACGCTCCTAGTGAACTCCTAAGACCTAAAAGGATCACATAAAGATGTTCACCAATCGGATGATGTTTCACACTAGGAACGACGCCATCTAGTGTCGAGCCTTCTCTCTGTCATTGGAAGGAGAAGCATAGGAATGGTTTAACTCATTGCCTTCCAACTCAATCGAGAATTTTGAGAGTCTCAAACACATATTTGGACATCAGTTCGCGAGCAGCCGCGCTTAGGACTTGACTGTTTTCACACTGGTGAATCTTGAGCAAGAGAAGGAGGAATCACTGAGGATATTTATTGATCGATATCCGAAGATCGTACGGCGGGTGAAAGGCCTCAACCCGGAGCTTGCCCTACAATATGTAATCCTGATCCTCAGACTCAGAGAACTGGCGACGAAAGATATAAAGGTAGAGGAGATTAGAGAATCTCGTAAGAAGCAGAGTCACAATGGCATTTGCGCTTTCCATACCGAGCGGCGAACACTAAAGGCTAGGGTGATCAGGGTCGGGTATTAATGACGTACACGCACCACTGGCTGTATTACGCAATATGATCTCCCTGTGCTCGTCTTTCTTACCTGGGCGGGCTCAAAAGAAGTTCTTGTTGGTCACCATTGATTACTTCACCAATTGGTTGATGTTTTTATAAAGCCCTTAAGAAAAGACAGATTTGGAGGTCTAAACATTAACATAGTTATAGTTATAGTTAGTTTTAGTACTCGAATTAAAGAGAAATGTTATATTAATTCAAGTATCTTATACTGCGTATTCTATTTTGGATTTTGTTGTTGAGTCTATAAATAACTGTCATTAACTCTTTTATCTGGTAATTTAAAAAAGTATACGCAGGGTCCCAAGTTCTCTCTTCGTAACCAACACAATTTACTTGAAGATGAAAAGTCTTAAAAATATTGAAATCTGAAAAAATTACCAGGTTAATTATATCCAAAACAAACCAACCGCTAATAAAAATTCATTTGTTTTGTAGTGACTTTACTCAATGAGAAAAAGGTTTAGAGTCTTCAAAATTAAAATTAAGATTAACGACTGAAATAACGAATAAAAAAGAATCGGTGAGAAAAGTTAACTGAGATTACTGCGACAGTAACAGTTCAATTTCATGAACACAATATACAATGCATCATAAAATAAACACATAAAAAGAACCCTTAAATATCAATTTCATATTCTGTTTCTGTTTAACGAAGATTACCCGCATAGTAGCAGATACTAAACACACAATGAATATAATTATACTAATAAAAGTTATCATATGCAATTTGTGGTCCTCCATAACAGAGTTCAGCAATATTACTCATTATCATAGGTAATTCATGGTTTTCCATAACCGAGTTCACTATCCAAATCACAGTTTTCAAAATCTTCTTTTGCTTTAAACAAGTCTCTTCTTGTTATTTCAAGATTTACCTCTGCTTCAATCATGTTTGTCCTCATAGCCTTTGTTTTCTCCTCTAAAGAAATCACATTCTGTTTCAACCTTTTAATCTCAAGAACTCTCTCAACACGAGTCTTCATACCTAAGGCAGATTGAACATGAGGTTTCAACCATGTTAAATCAAATCCAAAAGTCTCAAGTTCCTCCCATAAAGTTTGGAGATGATTACAAGCATCATCATCCATGTCTCTTACCTTTTTAGAATCGAGAAAATAAAGAACTCTACCCAAAGCTGTTAAAGCCCATTCAATAAATTTTTTACTTCTCCATTTCTTATTATCGAGAAGTAAGGGATATCGTGAACAAACATCTTCCAATAAAGGAATAAAATCTTTTTCTACTTTTCCCATGCCCCTAAAATCCACCTCAACAAATGATGAGGTTGAAATCATTTCCATGGGTGAATGATTCTCAATGCTTTCAACAAGCTTAATGTCGATGTTCCTATCTGATTCATCAACTTGTTTCTCATGCTCTAATGTATGAACCAATATATGAGCTTCAATTATACAAGTATCATTTAAAATGAACCCGCGACTAGAATCACAAAGTTCATCCAAAGATATGTAATATCTGTATCCCCTTTCACCCTCCTTTGACTTGAACGTGTGGCTAGTTTCTGACAAATTCATATATCAAAAGTCAGTTGGGTATCTAGTTTAAAACAATTTCATACGATCCTCAAATAAATATATATTGATAAAATATTACAAAGGTAAAGAATTCATCAAAATGCTTATACCCCACTCATTTATAATATATCATGCTTGAATATATATTATTTTTATAAATAAATGGAGTGGAAGCATTTTGTGGAAGCCTTTTACCCAATGTAATAGAACTTAATAATATTTTATGATGTCTACTTCTTAAGTAAAATGGTTTCCACTTACAAATTTCTACCAAACAATTTGGGATAAAGTACATGCCAATAAGGGTGACAAACAACTAAAGGTTGGATTTTGAAGTATTAGGGAAAAACTTACAGATAGAAAAAGGTAAATGAGAAAAACACATTAGAAGCTAAATGATTTGATTCTTCCATGAATTTAAAAACACATCCAAATGAGAGTCTTCATGTGAAATTATGAAATTGCTAGTAGAAGAACAGTTTCATTCACCTAAGAAAATAACATTCAAATATCAACATGAGAGATAACTGTGAAATATACCGTTTATTATATTTCTCTCGTCATTGAGCTGATTAATCAAAATTAATTTGAAATTCGCAAATTTTTCCCATCCATTAGGCATAGTAGCAACACCAGCGTCCAAATATATTGACAAAAAGTCCACTTTATTCCCTTTTGGAAAGATAAGAATCCTCCTAAAAGCAAAGTTACCAAACTTAATGAGAAAAAAAAAGGATGAAATAGTATGAAAGAGCAACATGTAGAGTACGCAGTAATTTAATCAAGCACCATGTGTGGCCATCGAGAGAAAACGTATCCGAGTACAATTTCTTGGAGTCTAACGTGGAGAAGTTTGTAAGGGTCCATGTAAACTTCTGAAACATTTTATCCTTTGTATTCTGATTCTCCATTTCAGTAAGAGCTTCAACCGTAGCTCTGACAAAAACAAACAATATTGATTTTCAGTTAGGAAGACGAAATGACTGAGTATCCATGAGAAACAAACACAAATTTCACGAAGAACTTTAATAAAATCACACTTATAAAATTCTTATAAGCTTTTGAGAAGAGTTTCGAAAGTTGTTTTTACATTATTGAGTAATGTACATTTATACGTATGAAAATTGAAGTAGTAATTTTACTTTTACGAAATTCTTACGAACTTCGGCTTGGTAGACGCAGTTTATTGGATTGCGTATTGAGAAAAGTTTTGAAAGTTGTTTTTACATTATTCAATTATGTGTTTTCCAATATTCTGGAAATTGAACCACACCAGGAATATCTGTAAAAGTCTCAAATTTTAATAACCATTTAATGTAGTCTTTCAGAGAGGTTTATTCATTTTCTTAGATGAAATATCACTTTTTTTAACCTATTCTTATTTTTTAAAATAAGTTTAGTCGTGTATTAAGATATATTCAATTTTACAACAAATATAAAATGATAATATAATTAATGTAGACAATAAGAGCAACTTATCATTTTATTGTAACCATAATTTCACAATCTCATATTTTTTAATCAATGAAAAGAAATAAGATGATGGCATAAGATAATAGTCATATTAATGGAAAAAAATTAAAGTACAAATATCTAATTAAAGGACTCGAAACTTAATTAAAAAAATATATAAAAGATAAATGCTAATGTGTGATAATAAATACTTTAAGAAAATGTTTTGGGGAAACTTTTATATTATTTCATGTGAAAAAATTCCTATAGGTAGAGTAGTTAAAAAAAAGGAGAATTTATTCATGTGCTCTCAAAATTCATTAATTAATTCTTATGTCACGTGTTAAAATTTAATACATAGGAGACCCTCTCAACAACCAAAAACAAGTCATAAGTCCCAACATTATTGTAGTAGTGTATGTGTTGTAACAATTTTCATTTATTATGTACACTATAATTGTGAATGTGCACAATTATAGACTTTTTTTTCCTGTTTTATATATTTTTGAACTTGTTAACCTAAGCAGACTATCGAGATATTTATTTTCCAGTCTAGACCCTTTTACTATTTAACTACAATTTTCTCGAACTTAAATTTTCATCATGTTTTTTCTGATTTTGCAAGTTGTTTGAAGAATCAAACTTTTAACCGCATATTTATTCTTTGCGATTCAAAATATACATCATCTTCAGACAAATATCAAGATTTAAGTGGATTTGAAGATCATGATGTATTCTTTTCAAATCTGAAATACAAGAAAACATTTGAAAGACGGTTAGACGTTTAAGATGGTAAAAAAGTTTGAATTGAGTAAAAAAAAAAAGTAAGTATGAGAGAATATATTTCTTAGTGAAATATTATATATATTTATATGGTATCTGAACACCATGACCTATGTCATAAAAATAGACAATATCAATATGATATAATATCACAATAACATCTTATCATATACATGATAATTAACATGATGATAATAATAATAATAATATATCTTAGGTCACATATATTGTTAATATATTACACTAATAAATATATCTTAGAATATTTTATGACCACTTTATGTTAGTAAAACGGAATGAAACTTGTCCACTTTATGTTAGTAAAACGTAATGAAACTTGTTAGACAGTATTATTTAGAATGTTTGATGGATCAAGTAAACTTCTTTTTCTAATTTTATTGATTTGTATATTTATTTATAATAAATTATTTTAATAGAAATTTAAACCTTTTTATAAACTAATGTGAATATAGATTTAAAAAAAATGTATTTAATTTAATATTTATAAATGAATTGGAAATATAAAATTTGAAGAGCCATTATAATAAATAAGATTATTTGAAGAACGTCTAATTTGGACAGAAATATCTTTGTTTGAACTCAAATCCTATTTTACGTCATGTATCATATAAGAATGTTAATTTGTAACAACTATATTGTTCAATGACTTATCATACCAAATAGTTTTATAGAATAATTATGTAACTATGCTATCAAAGTCCCTAATGACATTAAAAGTGATACTAAGAAAAAGGTTTGGAGAGTCTCTCAAATTAAAATGGATTAAAAATGTTTATAATAGTAAAATTAAAATTCGTTTTTATATAAGATTTTGATACATTTTAGTTTTTAAACTTTAAAAATAAAAAAATATAATTGTTTTAATTTATTTATATTTTTATTTTTTTACATGTTAAATGTCTTATATACTACCATGTGAATTATTTACACGTTTAACATGTTTCTCTTCAATATTTGTTTGGAAAGTATTTAACAGATCAAAATATTTAATGTGATTAAATTAAAAAAAATTATATTTATTTATTTTTTAAACTTTAAAAATCAAAATACGTAAAAATTGTGATTAAAAATAAATTTCAATTTCATGTTAAAGTTATGAAACTAAAATCATATTTAACTAAATTAAAATTAGAATGAAAGAATAAAATCACAAATAAAAAAGAATGAGTAAAAAGAGATAATCAACTTAATTTAAAATTTGGAAACTTGGTGTTACCAAGTTTCTCCTCTTATAATTTGGTTTGAGCACAAAAGTTTTAACATATATCCTTTGAAACAAATGAACATCTCATAAGATTACCAATGAACTTGTGTCTGTTTGAACACAAATCAGATTTTGACAGGAATACGTATAATACAAAAAAAATTAACTGCGGAGACAACAATAATATGTATTTATACTGCATCTCATTTACTGATAGAAACGTGAATGAAAAAATTAATTATCCGATATGAAAATAAAAAAAATTATTATTTAGAAAATAAAAACACAATGTAAATTCCGTAGTCATTCAAGCATGCGTATATCAAGCATCGTACATGCAAGAAAAATTCATTTATTCACTTTTCTTCAAATTCATATTAAAAAAAACATGGTAACCTATTTAAAAGCATATGCACACCAATAAGAATAATATGACATTAACGAATCTTTTATCTATAATTAGTTTCGTCTACCTTTAGATTAGTGAATAGTAAAAGTTCAAATTAATGAACAACACAATAAGTAATAATTTTACTTCTACGCAATTCTTACGGTCTTGGTAGACGCAGTTTATTAGATTGCGTAATGAGAAAAGTTTTGGAAGTTGTTTTTACATTATTCAATTCTGTTTTCCAATATTCTGGAAATTGAACCATACCACGATAACTGTAAAAGTCACAAATTTTTATAACTCTACTTAATGTAGTCTTTCAGGAAAATTTATTCATTTTCTTCGATGAAATATTGATATAAGTATTTTTTTAACCTATTCTTATTTTTTAAAATAAGTTTAGTGGTGTATTAAGATATAAATATGTAACATCCCAAAAATATAATGTAAAACCATATAATTGAATGATCACATCTAATAATATTACAGTTCAGTCTTTCAAAAGAGATTCAGTATAAATTCGGCCGAACGGCCTTACAATATAACGAGGAATTAAAAACTGCACGAAAGCTGAAACTAGGCCGAACAGTTTACAAAGGACCTATACCGAACAGCCTACAAAAGAAGTAGCCCAAAAGATGACCGAACGGTCAATACAAAGAAGCCAATATCTGACAGAACGGTTCTACTTTATGAGTACTTAACTTATTTATGAATTTATCATCAAGGGGAACGAGTGCTAGTCGAAGACCGAGCACTGTAGAGAGCGAACTCCATTGAGTTTGGACGAACGCTCTTATTATAAAGGTCGGTTATGGAAACTAGAACGAGTGTCTGGCGTAAGACTGAGCACTTGCTTAGTACGAGCACTTGGTGTAAGACCAATCACTACTAACTTATAGAGAAAAGGCTTTGATAAATATAATGGATACCATTTTTAGTAGTGTTTAAGAACAAACGAAATATACAAATACATATAGATATAATTGAGTTTATAACCAAATACCAAGGAATGACTACCCTTGGCCGAATGCTTAAGGACAAGGATTACAAAACGAAGACGTTCGTCCTCAAACCATAATTCTTTCCAAATGAAAGAATCCATTCCAACGGAGTCCACAGGAAAAACTAAACGGTCAAGGACCATTCAGTGACGAACGTAAACTTTCATATGGAATTACGTACTTATCATTCTTTACACCAATTCATTTCTTCTATATCTATTTTCATACATCCATATCATAGTAAATATTTATACAGTCAAAACATATCAACAATCATACTTCATATTCATTCAGCAACTCAACAAACATGTATTCATTCAAAACGAACATACAATCAAATTATATAAGCTTCCCTTACCTCTAACGTGACTGAACGCTTCCCGATAGTGTATATGGTTCACCTCTATACGTCCTTCTACCCTCAATGCTCAACAATCCAAACTACACCAAGTGAAAACCCAACACTATCAGAACCACTCATTTGAGAAGGGTGATCAACACATGAAACCAGGACTTGGTTTGCATGTCCAGGAAAACGCACGACTGAATGAAGGGAAGAACTTACCAGCTCAACTTCACAAACCGAACGGTTTAACTGGAAGCTCTTGACGCCATAAGTGTTTCAGCGGTGCCTGAGTGGTGATCAGAGAAGAGAATGAGTGAGATTTTGTAGAGAGAAGGAAGAGATTTTAGAGAGAAGGAGGAGAAAATGAAGTTTCATAAATCAGAGAAGAAGATGGTTGCATGCAGAGAATGGCGTAACTTTTGAAACTCAGATTTTACTTCTACCAACCAAAACCGAACGTCCAATTCCTTGCAGCCACGTGTTTTCCACTTTCTGAAATTCTAACTCTCTTCTCGACACTTGGCTTCCATTAAAAAAGGTTTTGGGTGCGTTTTAATGAGGTCTGACAAAATAGATTTTTGTAACAAAAATAAAATAATATTATAATTAATGTAACCAATAAGAATCAATTATCATTATACTGTAACCTTATATATTAACTATAAAATTTCACAATCTCATACTTTTTAATCAATGAAAAGAAATAAGACGATGGTTGAAGATAATAGTCATGTTATTTACACAAAAAATAAAGTACAAACATTTAATCAAAGGACTCAAAACTTAATTAAAAAAATATATATAAAACACATGAAATAATAAAAGATAAATACTAATTTGTGATAATGAATACTTTAAGAAAAGACTAGTTTGGGGAAAACTTATATATTAGTTCACGAGAAAATTTTCCTATACATAAAGTAGTTTAAAAAGGAAAATTTATTCATGTGAACTCAAAATTTATTAATTAATTATTCTTTAAGAAGTAATTTTATGTCACGGGTTGAAATCTGATAGACAAGGAGACTCTCTCAACAACCAAATACAAGTTATAAGTCATTGTATGTACACTATGTGTTCTGAAAGTTTTCTATCACTGCAAAAATATATAATTTTTCCAGGGGTTATTTTTAACGTTTCTGGCGGTTTTAACCCCTGGAAAATCTGTTTCCCGCGGTTCCAAAAAGATCTGGTAAAAGCAGCGTCACTAAACATTACCGGCGGTTTTTAACGAAATGCCAGAAATAGCAGGGGTTTTTTGAAAACCGCCGGAAATAGCAGGGTTTCTAGAAAACCGCCGGAAATAGCAGGGGTTTTTGGAAACCGCCGGAAATAGCTGGGGTTTCATCTAAAACCGCCGGAAATGTAGTGATAGCTCAAATTTTTTTGTAATTTTGTAATCAACCAAAGGTTCAACTAAAAATTTGGTCCCTAGACTTGAGCAAGCTATTTTACTTTATAAATCATCATTAGGCCTTTTGATTTTCCAGTGAGACCCTAATTTACCTTCACAAGTTCTGATGATTTGAGTTGATTATGAAACTAATGATAGATCGAGAAATTAGTCATACTTAGAGCTCTTTACCCCTCCTCAAGGGTGTATTATGTGGGAATCAAACTCTAGTCTTCCCTCACAATTCAGCTGTTTTTCCAATTGAGCTACACTCTAGGTAATTACGCAGGCGTTGTGGTTGTGCCAAGAAACATTTGATCTATTACTTATGTATTAAAAAAAGTTGATGCAGATTAACTGTCTTCTTGGGATGAACTTAGATTGGTAATGAATTAAAATGAGATTATGTTTGATTCACTTAGTAGATTGTATGCAACATTATAACATGTGTAACATTGATGACAACAAGTATATAAGACCTGCACCACTGCTATCCATAAGCATGATTGCAAAAAAGAGTGGTAAGAACTAGTTCAGATTATAAAAAAGATAAATAAAGCTGGAATCAAATAATGGATTTTTTACTGAACTAGATTCTTTCTTCAAGTAAAGTTCACAGGAACCACAATACAAAGATGACCAGCAGAATGCAGTAGGTCTCTCTTGCCTAGAAATTGTCAACACTCCTAGCTCTCCCTCCCCTAAGAGTAAGTTTGGGTGTGGAATTTTGGAAGGAAAACAAAGGGAGGATAGATCTATTATAATAGATCTATTAAAGGATACACCAGTAGCCATTATAATCAGGCTATCTGTCATATGATCCTCTTTTCTCACTATAGTCTCAATTGGTATTCTTCTCACATGACCAATCCAACATAGGCAAGCTTTAATCGTTACTACTCTATACGTGCTACTCTATTTCATGCCCTCCAATCAAATCAAATTAACATTCTAACCTTATAAAAGTGAAACAATAATCACCAGAAATAGAAATGGACATATGCAGGTAGCCCAATGACCTGAATTACAATCACAAATCAAACTTACAGAAATAGAAATTTCATGATAAATGAGAAAGCTTTTGGCTGTGGTTCTTGTTGTGTACTTCCCATTGAAAACCTCATTGCCCCTAGCCTTCATTGTCATTGCAGAGTTATATTCTGAATCAACTTTACCAATTCATATATCTAATTCAACTTCACCAACTCATATATCTAATTCAACTTCACCAATTCATATATCTAATTCAACTTCACCAATTCATAAACAACAAAAATGAAAAATAAAATAAATCTGGTTTTAGAAACCATCAAAGGGAATCCAAGAATATAAATCCAAGTTCACCCTTTTGCTCTCATTGTTTAGTACCGTTTGCCAGTTCCTCTGTGAAGTTACACAACCCAAGCTAATCCAGACAAAAGAAAAAGCAATATGTTTTTATCCAAACAGAAGAAAAAAAAAGAAAGCTGAGAAGGGTTCATGATTGATGACAGATATCAATCCAGACATAACTAATTGTTCATACATGTCTAATTTTCTTCATCTTCATTACATTCATCGTTTGGCACGCTTCCTTGATCAGATACCTACAATATAACATAATAATTAGTTAGTTATATATTTAAAAATAATCATACAAATAAATTTAGTAATTATTACCGATGGTTGAAATGCGGCAAACTTTAAAGGCAATTGACCTTGATAATTTTGCAACATAAATGCTATCATTTCTTTCATTTCATTTACTTGTGATGTCATGTCATTGACTTGTGATCTCAATGAAGATACCTGTAACAGATGAAATTATTTAAAAAGAAAAATGATACCTAACAAGTTAATCATAAAAGGAACAAACCAAGTAATTGATAAAATATTCATTAACCTGAGTTTGTAATTCATCATTAGAAGGGGCAGCTGAAGATGATCCACCATGAGAATGAGCTTTGACTCCAAAGACTTTAGAT
Source organism: Vigna hirtella (assembly GCA_027742795.1). Classification (NCBI taxonomy): domain Eukaryota; kingdom Viridiplantae; phylum Streptophyta; class Magnoliopsida; order Fabales; family Fabaceae; genus Vigna; species Vigna hirtella. The sequence continues at coordinate 148,651 of JAHCHA010013530.1, forward strand.
GGGCAAGGACCCAAACCTAGACCGCGAACGCGTCCACAATGCTCTTGGATTCCTAAAGCATGAGCCAATGAATCTGAACGGGATATTTTTTTGGATTGAGACGATGTTGTGGATTCATATGCTTCAATTTTTTCCTACATTCAACATTTAATAAAATAGTGAAATTGTTCAAATCAGAGAAAACAAGTGCACAATTTCAAAACAACAAGGTCAAACACAAATCAGTGAGATTCCTTTGTTTAGAACCAAAATGATTCAAATTTGGTTGAATTAGAAAAAAATATTATTCTTTCTAAATATAAGTTAAATTGAATCTTGTTTACGCTGAGTCAAACATGTTTAGGTGAGGTTTGAGATGAATTCACAGGTAATTTACAAATAATATTTTTTTGTAATTTTTTACTGTATTTGTTTCTTGATTTTAGTTATACAAGTGTGACACTTGATTTCTTTAAAACTAAAATGTTGTTTAATCAAACAATTGTGTATGTTATACTAAACAATATAAAACTAGTCATATAATCTTCACATATTACATATGGTGTATTGTAGGTAACTTCTAAATCATCTAACCATACCAGAGTTGTCTATGATTCTATAAGACATAATCATACTTCACAAACTCACATCTCTTCCACCTTGTTGTAATTTCTAAAGTAGTGTTACGTAAAAAAAATTAACAAGAATATTTAGGTTAACCTCCAGATCTTATACTCCAAATAATAAATTAATATTGAATATTGTTGCTTAAACATAAGTCTGTTTAAGAAGTATCACGTGTATTCATAGGAAAAAATAAGAAAAATAAAGTATACCAACAAAGAAAATGAAAAATTGTAAATAACTTAAATAGCTAAAACCAGTTCCAGCCACTGAAAAAAAAAATACTTCAAGACATATTTAAATTGTAGCTATACCATAATTAGGCTTTTATAACTTACACCAATTTTCCTTGCCTCATCACTAACAAAAGCTCTGTTGGTCTTCTTATGGGTAACTATCCACACTTCTCCTCTACTAACTTTGTGTCCACATTCTCTTTCCTATGAAAATGAGCAAATGCATATTAAGTATGTCATAAATATAATGAGAAATAGAAAACTGAAGAACAATATCACTTCACCATTTCTTCCCTCTTTCTTGCAATGCTCTTCGACCCCCCCCCCCCCATGTGAGCAAGAGTTTGCTTTGTCCTATTGCGCTTATTTTTTAGGGACATCTCCTAACATTGTCATAAAAAAAGTTAATAAATTATATCATAATTTTAAGAAAAGAAATTTAGGTTTTACCTTTGTTCTTTCATCAAGTCGATAGTCAACAAACGAAGCCTAATGATCTTTATCTATTCCTTCTGGAGCCATGGCAATCAATTCATCTCTAGTACGTGTGCCATCATCTCTTTGTTGCCACAATTCTTGCCGATAATCTCTCCATTTATGATTAAGCACTTTCAAGATGTAATTTATTTGAATATCGGAATTGATTGCAAACTTTGTCTTCAAAACAAATTTTAATCAAAATTAACAACAATTATCAAATAACTCAATTGTGAATTGAAACTTTACATTACTTACTTGAATAGTATTATGAATTATGTCTTCTTTATAATCTTTAGGAATCTTCTTCCAAGTAGAATAGCAAATAGGGAATGCCTTAAAGTTTCTAGCAATACTCCCTAAGAATCGGTTCAATAATCCACCACCATCTCCAATTGGTTGATACTCCTCATTCCAACGCACAATAATCCTTTCATTTAGAGGCAAATTCCAAACATCATTTGTTTTTAAGTGTTTGGTGCATCAAGTCAAATTTCTTCCATGCTTCAGAATCTCTTGGATGTCTTAACATGCCTTCATCCGTACTTTCTGATGCATGCCATCTCATATGCTCGGCTATTTTAGATGACAAAAACATCCTCTGTAATCGAGGCTTCAAAGGAAAATACCTTAACACCTTTGCAGGAATCTTCTTTCGCTTATTAACAACAACATCATCACCAATTGTATTTCTCTTTTTTGGCTTCCATCTTGATGTCTTACATTTCTTACAAGAATCTTTATCTTTGTCTTCTCCAACATACAACATACAATCATTCGGGCAAGCATCAATTTTGGTGTAATGAAGACCAAGCTTGTTAATCACTTTTTTGGCTTCATAGAACGAGTTTGGAATTTTAGCATGTTCAAATGCATCTGCTAGCAACTCCAGTATCATGGACATAGCTTTGTCACTTATTCTGCATAGACATTTGATGTGATACAACTTCACCAAGAAAGAAAGTTTTGAATATTTATCACATCCTTCATATAAGCTTTGTTGTCCATCTTGCATTAATTCAAAAAAATATGTCCCATCATGACTTCTAGTATGGCTTGACTCTGCACCCATCTCATCATCATCCGTCATGTCGTTGTTAGAGCAATGATGTGCAAATACATCATTAATCATTTCACACATATTATCATTAATTTCAACTCTTCCACCATCTTCTTCAATCGTTACTTGAGGAGCTTCGGCCATTACTTGAGGTGCTTCGTCATTTACTCTTCTCTCCCCGTGTAGAAGCCACAATATATACCCTTTTGGAAAAGGTTTAATAATTAGGTGCTCTTTTACTTCTTCACGACTTTGCCTTTTCTTAAAATTACATTTTGGACATGGAAATATTATCTTTCCCCTAACTCCACTATTAGTGAGTGCAAAGTCCAAGAAGGTATTCAATCCTCTCATATATTGACTTGTATTTCGAGGCATGTCTATCCATGATTTGTCCATTAAAATGACCTCTGTTCATGCCAAGAGGATTGGAAGGTTAAAATAAGTGACGATATTCAACGAAACACTACATAAGATGAATTTACTAAACTTTGAGAACTAATCCACTTAGATCAAGGGATTTATTTCAGGAGCTAATTTCATAATTAGCTACTTTATTAGGATTGTTTCTGTTTCACTTTTTATCTACATAAATCATATTATAGGAAGTTGGAATGAGATAGCCTCTTCATATAATAATGAATTAGTTTGCTTAATAAATTTAAATATAAATGAATAAAAAATTATTATTAATATACAATGCAAATATAAAAACCAGGACATCCTAGAAGGCACAAAATGCCACTGTGAACGATCAAGCACATAAAAGTCAAGACAATAAGCAAATATAAGAGGCATAAAATCATATTTCCCCATTAAAAATGTATCATAGTATCCAAACACTATTTAATCTAATAACCAACGTTTCTGTAATGGGGTGGAGATAACTTAAAATAAGTTTGAGGCAACCAAAAAGCCAAGAATCAATAATTCAAAAATTACAAGACATATCGTAAGAACAGAATAAGGGAAGTTAAAAATTTAAAAACACAACGTGAGAGGTTTGTTTAGTGAAACTTTTTGAATGTCATAAAAATAAATTTATAAAATACTGACCTTTTATGTCTAGCTTAAATCAAGAAACTTGTAATTGATCTCCAACTCAATTCACTGTTTAGTAAATGTAAAGACTTGAGGGATGAGAGTCCACTAAGAGCAGAATATCAGTGTGGTTGAGCATATACCTGCAAGCAATAATGTATCATCCATTAATTATATATAGCAACAGGTATTCTAGAACCTAGTATTTTGTTTAAGAAAAACATACTTAGCAATTTTTTTGAATTGGTCCAGTTGCTCCCTTTCAATTTATTTGTTTTGTAGCACTTTTCAAACATGCAAAACAAAAAATTATTCACAGTGTAAACGAGCTTATGAACTCAATTTATCAAATAATTAATTAAATTGTTTTCTTCAGGCAAATAATAAATAAGTTTAAACCTAATTGTAAGCTTATTATATAAATAATTAATCTCAAAATTTACTTATTATTGGAGAGTCTTGGTTGCTTAGACATTTATAAGAATTAAAAATTAAAAACAAAACTCATTAATTTGAACAACTGCAAAGACAGAGTTTGATCCTTTTAAGGATATTTGACCACAGTGATTCATTTCCTTATGTATAGTAGTCAATATCGAAATAACTTACAAGGTTCTTCTTGCTCTTTTCATCTCGTTTTCATTCCACAACATAGCCAGTAAAGAGTCAATATTTATGGTAACTGTATTCCTACCAAAGCCTAAATTTAAATGAAAATTTTCACAGGTTCATTTGTTCAAAGTCATTATTTAAAAAGAAATATCACGTTTTTTAAAGTGTCATGTCATCATGGATTTAAAAAGAAAAAATTGACATATTCACAAGGATTAAAAACAAATTAATATAATTTAAAATCCTTCATTATTCTTGTGTGTGTCTGAAAACTTGGCAACTTACAACATGAAAAACTACAAACAAGATTAAATCAATGGTAACTTCAAACAGTATACTTTCTACTCTACTGTAGCTTTGTTAGAGATCCATGATTGCATATTGCTACTTTGTTTCAATAAATACCATTGTTAGAGATATAATCCAAAATTGGGCGTCAATCCAACAGGTTAAGCACTTGGTTGAATTGGACAGTTGATTCTTACATGATATCAAAGAATCTGGCTAGGATGAAGTGACCAATATATCCTTGCAAACCTGAGTATGTATAATTAAACTAATTTTCAGAACTAAGTGGAATTTACATTGACCACACAATTCAGGCCAAGAGGCTGTTGGAACAATCGGTACCGTTATAGAGTCGCGCAGCGGAATAAAATACTTAGAAAGCGTGTTACGGTCACAAATCAAGTTTAATGGTCCGTTTTAGAAAAACAATTTTCTTAGAGAAAATTAATCAAACAGTTAACATGCGTAAAAGGTAAAGAGTATAGAGAGTAGAAAAATTGATACACTGGATTTTTATCCTGGTTCGAATCAAAAGATTCTACGTCCAGTCGTTAATCACTATAAATAGTGATTAACCTTTTTCACTAAAAATGGTTTCACAGATTACAACAAATAGTGAATAAAGCAGATAAATAAACCTTCCTTCGACGAACGAACAGGAAGAAGAACACTCTGCCAACTCGAAGAGAAACGCTCCGAATATCGACAAACGAAACGCGAGCTTCTCCTATTCACGAGACCAGGCAGAGCACCTTGCTAACTCGAAGAGAGCTTGCTCCGACTATCGACACACGACACACGAGCCTCTCCTGTTCACGAGACCAAGCAAGGGAACTTGAACTATAGCTTCTGAGAACTTCCTCTGACAAACAGTATTCTACAAGAGCTTCTGTTCAACAACGTTACTATTGATCTTCACAGAAACCCAATATATAGCTAGCTGTTCTGAATATCTAAGGTTAAGTCTCAACTGCCACGAATAATCGATTATTGTAAGTGATAATCGATTATTTAAGTCCGTTACAGGGTTTTCAAAATGTGATAATCGATTATATGAAGTAATAATCGATTATTCCTGTATGACTCTGTGATAATCGATTATTG
>JAHCHA010013530.1:154081-165860 GCA_027742795.1 Vigna hirtella
AGTAATAATCGATTATTCCTGTATGACTCTGTGATAATCGATTATTGTCATTCCATAATCGATTATTGCAGTTAAAAATGCAAGTTTACAAGGTTTACAAGAATTTCCTACTACATTTAATTTCTACAAATTGCTTTTAACTAATTCTAATATCTTCTTCAACTAAAACTTCTTGTAGCATCATCAAAACAAATTTCTTCAAGATTTACCAATACTCCTTATTGGTAACAGAGGCAATATATGAAGATTAATAATTTAATGTGAACAATGCATGACTCACCTTATCAAAGTTACAGATTCTCTGATTTACAAGACCAATTCACTAGAACGAGGTACAGGAAAACAACAAACGGGAAGAACTTGCTTCATTATAGAAGAAAAAGAAATATATTTCTTTTCATACTGTTCCTTAGAGAAAATCAATTAGGAAACCAACTCGCACATCAGGACAGAGCATCATGTTAAAAATTGCAATAAGAAACAAAAAAAATCATTTTTCCTGCAAAACATTTATGCAAATATGAGTTTGATAATCAGTACTGCAATAAATATAAATAATAATGCTACCAAGAAAATCTATGACTAAAATTTGGAAATGATGACTTCCAAATCATGGTTGTGCAGATCCAAGCCACACAAAGCATAGTTAGTATGTGCACTAAGTGAAGCAAGATACATGTTTAAAGGAGCATACAATTCAAGCAAATTAGCCAGTATTCTTCTAGCTAAATACAAGATTAAAGCCAAATTCACAATCATTCAGAATTAAAACATGAATCTGATCTCAAACAGATACCAACAACAATGATACAACTCCAGTACACATAAAAAAGGATAGAAATTAAAATACACACAATTTTGAACCATACAGTATAACCTTAACATTGTCACACGAAAGCAGATCAAGTTATGAGAGCATTAAGTTAACAAGGAATACGTTTCATAGTCAATTGCATACTATCCTAACAATGTCTCAGATTTAAGCCTAACTAACTAAGCTCGGTTTGTCGATAATATATTTTATCATCCCATATTAACACTAGCTTGGAATCAATCAAAACCAGCAGCTCCTTACTGGATAAAACAGAGATAGTGCTTGAATAAGTGGGTTTTTAGCTCCTCGTTTTCAAGTAGGCATTCATATCACCTCACTTCCTCAAACTACAGTAAATTTTGTGGTGGTATAAAGAAAAACAAAAAACAAAACAAAACTAAGCAAAATGAGAAAGTCCCTCAGAACCAAAACAAATTAATTGGGTTTTCTTAAAATTTTTGAAGTGTAACAAGATCCGTGAGGAAAATCTTCTTCTGCTTCCAACAGTGCAGACATGGTTCCAAAAGGCTTCCTCGTTGTCTGTGTTGGAACAGAGCTCAAGAGATTCATCATTCTCACCCCTTGCCTTGCCTCGCCTCTCACCTCCTCATACTTCACACCCTTCTCATACATTAATATTCTTAGAAAACACAAGACTAATCAGAAACCTAAAACGTGCTTTTCTACCGTTTCAATTCCGAGAGTAATCATAAGTTCAAACGCATAGAGTGAAAATGAACGGAAAGAAAAACGAATCAACGAATGGAATGAAAATGAAGTGACCTACGCAGATGCGAGGAATTCCGAGAGCGAACACGACCTACGTAGCCACAACGCCTCGACGACGAACACAACGCAGGGGAAGACCAACAAGAAGATGGTGCGGGGCTTGGAGGAAAATGATTATGGTGAACTTTTTGGAGGAAAATGTATGAAGGCAGAAATGAATTGAGAGAGAGAATTAGGGTTCAGGGAAAATTAGGAGCAGAAATGAAGTCCTATTCAGTGTTAGATAGTAAGTGTCGTGAAGTATTAGGGGAAGGGAACACGTGATCTTTTTGGAAAATTATTTAAAAAAAAAAACAATTTAGGGGCGGTTTCTATTATAAACCGCCGGAAATTTTCCGGGGTTTTCAGAACCGCCGAAAAATAACCCCTTCTAAAATTCATTATTTTTGTAATGTATTATGTACACTACAAATGTCAATGTGCATAATTATAGGCTTTTTTTTAGTTCTAGATCACTTTTGGACTTTATTAACTTAATAGACTATTAGAAAATTTATTTTCCAATATAAACTCTTTTATTATTCAAGTACAAATTCGTAGAGGTCAAATTTTCATCAAAATTTTTTCTAGTTTTGCAAGTTGTTTGAAGAACCAAACTTTTATTACTTATCGAAATTCGAAACTTGAATTTTCATACAAGTGTCAAGATTTGAGTAGATTAAAAAATCTTGATGTATATTCTTGAGAACTGAAATATAAAAACGAATCCACTTTGAAAAAACTCTTTGACATTTAAATTAGTAGGAGAGCTTAGATGGAAAAAAAAAGGGTAAATATGAGAGGCTATATTTCTTAGTGAAATACCATGCATATTTATAGCATATTTCTTATGATTTTTGACGACCAAGATCCGTCAATAATTATCAAGGGTCATAGGTCGTCTATAATTACTGACGAATCTTGTCATTAATAATTATCAAGGAGTAGGCTATCGGTAATTACCGACGACCAGTATCTGTCAATAATATTTTCTGACAAAGTATTTACCTACGGATAATTGACCATCATAAATCTATCGATAAACATGTATTACTGACAAATTTTTAACGTTATTGATAGATTTTGTTTGTTGGTAATTCTTTTTTTTAGTGATTTGATCATTATTTTTTGTCTGATGTTATTGTATAAGAGTGTTAGTTCATTGCAACGATACTGGTTGTTTTATGATTAATCATGTCATCAAAATGTTTTATAGAAAAACTACATATTTTTTATAAAAGAGTGAAACAATTTACTAAAAAAAAAAGTACATGTAACTATGCTATCAAACTCGCTAATGACATGATAATAAAATTAATCCATAGCTATAATTATTATTACATTATCAACGTATGCAAAGTGACAATGAGAAAAAGATTTAGAGATTCTCTCAAATTAAAATTAAGACTAAGGACTTAATCACAAATAAAAGTAATTAGAGAGCAAAACGTACTATTGTCAAAATTTTGAGTCTGATCCATTAAGAACCTAACTTATCTGGATTGAACTTATAGTGAATCGGATTGACTCATTAATCCACCTAATTATTACTTTGTGTTTGAATATTATTAGTTAACACTTTTTTTTATTGTATTATAAATGAAAATAATCAAGAAAGCAAAAATATTATGGATTTATCCATTCAAGACTTTAATAGTATAGATTGATAAGGAATAAAAAAATTATCAATGTTAGATAATTATTAATTTTGTTTTTTGTACATGACTCTTTGGATTGTATTTGAAGTTTAAGGTTATTTTGAATTGTATTATATTTTTTTATTTTGAATTGTCTAAAAAGTTTAACATCTTTTTTATTTAAATTTATTTAGATTTGAATTAGAAAAAAATTGTTATTTTTTGGAATTGAAAAAAAAATTATAATTAAATGAACCAGTAAATCAACCTGTTTCATCTACAAATCAGTCATGAGTCAAACAAGATTTAAAATTTTTTAACTCGCTAATAAATTAGTTGGATTGACTCACTAAATGACCAATTTATATGTGCTGGACTTCATCAAACTAATTTAAAATTTGGAAACTTCGTACTACCAAGATTCTTTTCTGGAATTGGATTTCCTGAAAAAACTTTTCTTAATACATTTAATGATTTTTATAGTGAGTTTTCTGAAAAACCCCGGATTAAATATATTTTGGAAAGAGCTTTTTTGAACGACTCGTCCTTTTAAGTTCTTTTTATTTCTCGATGGTAGTGTGATTTAATAATGATGAAGAGTATCTAGTCTTTTTCCTATTAATGTAGGGTGCAATTAGTAATTATGATGCATTTCGTAATTGTGGGGGTGGAGGAAGCAGTAGCCGAACATGTTGGGCAAAATGTTCTATTTTATAAAGGTGTTAGTGTTTCTACTACATCAAACTTTGCTAGTACTTCAAACAGTTCTCCTGGACTATATTCAAATATACATCATTCTTTATCTTTCTTTAATTTTAAAATAGTTTGAAAATTATGTTTGCAGGAGTAAAAAAATGAAGAGTTGTTTTTGAAAACTTTTAAAATAGTTTGGTTAAATGATATAAAATCTCTAAAAAATATGAAAAATATATATATAAATATTAAGAAATATATTTAAAATCTAATTCAATTCTATAAAATTATAAATTTATAGGTATGCATTCGCTTATATTCTATACATTATTCTTATTTTTAGTTGATACGAGACTTTTAACCCCGTAAATAATAATAGTATTAATTAAATTTTATTAGTGTTTCATTCCGGGACAATTAAATAATTGAAAATATCCCATTTTTTCAGGTACATCTCAAGGATTTATGAACATGGATGAGCCAAAAGAGTAGTCAAACCCTAAGATTTTCATATTCCTTTTATAGTATTGACTATAAAAATATATACACACAAAATTGTTGAATATCTAGAAAGTGAAGAAATACATGCAAGATTTTAAGAAAAAAACAGTACAAGAATAAATGGACCTGATTAAAAGTTCTAATTGAGTATATATGGACAGATTCATTATTTTAATTAACATAAGTAAGGAAGAGACCTTTTCCTTCATCATGGGTTTAATCATTATTTCCTTCCCGTCATCAGAGGGCCCTGCATAAAAGTCCAAATTTTATCCAATATTAACTATTGATTGTTATGAACGATAATATCATTTATTAATATTTATTATACTCTATCTATTTTTGTACTGCCATGTTTATTAAAATATTTTTATTTTTACTGAACTATCATTTTCTTTTTGTTAATAATTTTTTCAGATAATAATCAACAGGTAGGTTCGCCAGCTCATCACGATTGGGTGAGTTCATTGATATCTCCAACTACGGTTCGGTCTTTTTTTAAAATTGAAAATTAAGTTAAAAGATTAATTTTATATTATAATATATGAAAATTTTAATATGTAATAATAATATAATTTAAATAATTAATATTTACAAATTAACTTTCAATTATTAGTTATAATTTACAATGAAATATTTTAATATTTAAAGATAATATTTTTTCGACTTATTTTATTAAAGATATTAATTAGTTAACTAAATTTTAAAAAAATATAACTAAGTATGCTCTTAAAAAAGTATTTAATAATTGGCATTAAGATGATAACAAGATGGAGTACACACACATCTAATTAATATGAAAAAATTTCATCAAATGAAGACGAATTCAAACAATATAAAAAAAGAAGTAAATTTATATGTCATGACATGTTGAATCAAGGTTATTAAGGTTATTATAGGTTAGTCTATATAACAAAATGAACTGGTTAGTTTTATTATTTTAATAATATATTACTTAATTATCGTTAATTATTTATTTTGTTAATACAAAAATGTAAAGAGTATAATATAACTTTATAATTACTTTATATAAATTAAAAAATTGTTACGATTTTTTAAAATATTTAAAAAATTGACCAATAAAATAATAAATATGTTTAATTAAGTTTTGGATACTTATAAATTTGAACATTTTTATAAATTATATTGCATTATAATTTTTTATTATCTATATGAAAAATAAAAAATATTATTTAATTAAGTTTTAAATTTCTTATAAATTTGAACATTTTTAATCTATTTTTTATAAAATAAATTATTAAATAATTAAAATATTTATATTTTTTTAATTAAATCTTTACTAGCTTTTTATTTTGATTTTGTAGCACTGACTAAAACAACACAAACTTCGACAGTAAAATAATTAAAGTTTTGAAACCCTAATAATCTTTATAAAAAGAAAATGACATTGTTTCATTTGATAAATTAAACATTAGAACAAAAATCAAATCAATGATATGAAGACAGAAACAATGTTACTTAATAAAAATAAATCTTTCGTTTTTGTTATCGGCCAAATTCATAATGTTCTTAAGTATTCAATAAAACAAAAATATTTAATTGAAGCTAAATCTTAAAAACTTAGTTAAACCAAATAAATTAATAAATCCGGTACATTTATTACGAAGAATATTGAGATTCAATTAAATCTTCAACTTTCAAATAGTCAATACATGATTTTTCTCCATCTTCAATACACAACATAATTGTTTCAAATTTCATAGGAAAAAAATAAAAAATAGAATTATAAATAGTCAACAACCCAAATACAAATGGAATTACATAGTACCGTCGTGCAGCATGAAACCTTTTTTCTCATTTTATAATATATTAATAAAATACAAGTTCCAAATATGAATTAATATTCTTCTAATAATAGATATGCTAAAAGACTAAACTAAACTATTGAAACAATCATATATTGAAATATCATAAATTCCCTCAAATGGTTACATTACATCTATTATTAATCAATAGTACATACATAATTTATGAGAATTAATTAAAGATGCATTAATTTCCTTGCATAATTATTTTTGCTTTCTTTGAATAAAAATCAGCACCTCATAAAACTCAATTAAGTGCTTTTGGATGCAATGTGGCTCCACAAACAGGCCTCCATTGTTGAAAAGTGCTCAAAGTTAAAGAAAGCAAAAAGAAAAAAGCAGTGTACAAAGTATTTTTAAGTGTAACTACCAATACCTTAAAAACTTAGCTTAACATATATATACAACGACTTGTAACCACCTATGTCGAATATTAAATTAATAATAAGAAAATCATTATTTATAACTAAATATATTTTTGGTTACCTAAAATTTTACATATAAATTCACTCATTAATTTTTATATATAGTCTTTATAAGAAAACTTTTATCGAGTTTTCTGTGGGTAAATCTTTTTTTAAACTTCAACAGTTCATATTATTCATAAGGTAGACATTCCCCTTTCACACCTCGAAACACTGACTTTTTCTATTACAAACAGAACTTTAGCTATTAAAATAATTACATAAATAATAATACCAATAAATTTGTAATAATATAATATAATAACTTCAAAATAAATAATCAAGTAATAGTTTTAAAAATAATTGTTAAAATTTATCATTATTTTAGTATAGTTGTCTTCTGTTTTTTTTAATAACAACAACTACATTATTATGAATTGATTAATATGGCATATTGATAAAGTTTTATATCTGAAAATGGTTGGAAATTAAAACTAGATAATTAGGAAACGATATTATGAAACAGACTTTTTTTTACATTGAATATTTTTAAAATTTTACATCAAATAACAGTCTGATTTGGATATATGGATAATATAAATTTATGTTAAATAAAATATTTGACGTAAATTTACCATGAATTTAATAAGAACTTACATAAATTTTAAATCAATTTAGACATAAGATTAAGGACGCGTATAATATTATTTTAGAAAATATACTTTGGAATTTAAAAGGTTATTCTATTAATTTTTAGAATTATGTTATGATATTATCGTAAAGTCCTAGATTATATATATAAAAATATATAATATAGTTGGTTCACATTTTAATACAAGAGAATAGTTAGAGTAGATTGTAAATAAAGTTGTTAAGCTTACCGTCATCTCAAATTGAGTTATAATTTAAAACTTAAACATAATAGAGTATTTCAAAATGATAAGAATAACTAGGAAATCATAAACAACTAAACTACTGCATTATCTCCCTCCAAAGTCTGCTCCAGAGATACCTCATCCACCTCTGCTCACATCCAAGTGGATGATCATTGCAAAAGAAAAGCATACCCAAGCAAAACACAAACACAGAAGCAAAGGTGAGCTAGATATACAAAAATCATGTTATAACAATCACACACAACATGCAAGTTTAATTCGAAGTTAATGAACTATACAACACCACTTGTTACACTTTGCACTTGACTCGTTCGAACTTAGAATGATTGCCGAGCTATGGCGGGTCATGCACTCGTGGTGGCTTCTACTGCTTTGCAAAGCCATTGCCAATGGGTTTCAACCTACCACACTCATGAGGTTAGTCCGTTATCACTCACCTTGGGCCATACTGGAAGCACCCAAGACTAGGACCTCCTGTTACTCCTCACCACATGGATCAATCCTCTCTACTTGAGAATGAAATACCATTGGAGCGTCAGGATAACCCCTAATACTGAGCTATCATGCAAATCATTCTAAAACACACCAAGGACACCACCATGAATCCTCTCCTTGAGGAGCATGGAATTACGTCCAATCCATGGAATTACGTCCAATACTGATACTTTTCACTTTAACACCAACATGATAATGCATACATAAGCCTTTAAAGCAATTGGAACAATTAATTAAAATAACATACTGGAATAAATAGAGATATAGGTCGAACAGAAAACATCAACACATAATGAGCAAGACCGAACACCCTGTGAATGGTGGAGACCGAACACCCTGTGAATGGTGGAGACCGAACACCCTGTAAATGGTGGAGACCGAACGATATCTCACTTCCCAAAGGACAAGACCAAACGGTCCATAAAAGGTAAGACTGAAGAAGTGGCCGAACACTATTTAGGACCGACCACTAAGAGAGACCGAATGCTACTACGACCGAACGCTACTTAAGAGACCGAGTGCTACTAAGACCGAACACTACCTAAGACCGAGCGCTACCAAGACCGAACGTTACTTAAGACCAAGCACTACCAAGACCGAACGCTACCTAAGAGACCGAACGCTACCTAAGACCAAGCACTATCAAGACCGAATGCTACCTAAGACCAAGCACCATCAAGACCGAACGCTACCTAAGAGACCGAACGCTACCTAAGACCGAGCACCATCAAGATCGAACGGTCAACAACGCATGGCCGAACGGTTATCAATTCACGTTCGGCGAAACTGCATAATTCTGCAGAATTATAAACAACACCTAACATAACCATTTCTAACCATTTTTACTAACTTCTGACACCCTTAATTCTTGTTTTATACTTAATTAAACTTATCTAAATGATTCTAAACATTCCTACTACTATTCTAACGTGATTAAAAGCCAATTTCAACTCTGAAACACCAATTTTCCCCAACATAGGGACCCAAAATCCAATCCCACTGCTTTGCACCTATTTTGATCAATTTAGTGACTTAAACAAGTCACAATACACTAGTTAAGACTGCCCCAACAGCCCAATTGCGCTTTAGACCCCAAATGCCCAAAATCACTACCTCACTTCCCCCAATTTGCCCTAAAACACTATAATTTCACTTAACTTTCCATTTTATTCAAGCTATAACAGATTTATCACTCCAAACACTTCCAACACACCCAATTACAGTAGCTAGATTCAACCAATTCAGTTTACAGACCTCACGCTACAGTTTCATACATCACACGCATCAACATGTATGACCCAACTTACTTTAGAGCTTAAACAAGCAAACCAAACAACACACCCATTAAAGAATTTAACATACATCAATTGATGCAAGCAAATTGAAAACAATATCTAGCTCCCTTTACCTTAGGGTTTCACAGCTAAGCTCACAACTTGATTCAACGGTGCCTGACTCAGTAAGAACTCAACCAAACCCAGTCCGAATGAAGGAAGTAATCGGTTCAAAATAGAGTCCTCTATGTTGTGGACGCTTGGGCACCTCCTAAACGGACATGCACTGAGTCAGTGAGTGTGAAGCTTAGAGAGAAGGCAGAGGAACTTGGAGTTCTGACTTCTAGAGAGAGGTTGGTGTTTATGCTAATGAACCAGGATATATTTAAAATCCATTTATATTAAAATAAAATCTGGTCTCATTAGTATAATACACATATTCACGCTTTTTAACCCATTTTCCAGGTTCTCACAATTGACGTATTTAAATTGGTTAAAATTCTTTATTATGACAGAGTAAGGTTATGTTTTGTTGTTCGTTTAGCATAGACAAGTACTTACTGAAGTTTTTCTTTTTTTTGTTGTCAGTTCATGTGATTTTTCTTCTTTAACGATTAATGATGATGAACATATGCCTAATTGGACTTTGGATGACACTAAAGTGTTTTCTCAAAAAACTATAAAAAAAAATTTACTCTTTTAGTATGAAATGTATGGTTATATGAGGTTTCACTAATTAAAATTATGGTTCTTTGTAAATTGTTGCATGGTCGTTTCACTACTAAAAAAAAGTGTATAGATAACACTTTTTTTTTTACCTGTTGATTTGGAGGTTAAAAAAAAGGAATGATATTATGCTATGTGTTCTATGTGTGGTAATAATGTTTAATCTTTCTCTCATTTGTTATTTCATTGTTCTATTGCTATACGATTTTGGAATGATTGAAGGATGTTTTTTAGTATTTGTAATTTTCTTCTTTGGATTTTGTTGTTCAGTTTTTGAAGTCTCCTTATAGCCCTTTTGCTTAAAATAATTAAATTGATTGTCATTACTAAATTATTTAGATTTTTGGAGGATGAGAAATTATAGTAGATTTCAAAATCCAATTGTGTTTCCTTATGATATTTTCTAAACTGAGGAGCTAGTGCGTATGGTTGGGAATAAATCTAAGAACATATGAGTAATAATGTCTATAATCTTTTAGATTGAAATTTTTAATTATTCAAACTATGGAGAGTAAGGTGGTTTCATTTATGGACTATGATAAGTTTCATCAGCTAACTGACTTAAGGTGAATATTGATGGTGTAGTTAGGGATTGGTCTGCTTTGTTTTATGTGCTAGTATTTTTAAAGGAAGTCAGAGTGAATATGTGGATAGTTTTTCAAGAGTACAAACTTCTATTTATGATGAGTTTATGAGAGTCATTTATACTTTGGAGTATGCTTGGAGGGAGGACTTTTAGAGGCTTTGGTTGGAAAATGATTATTCTTTAGCTCGTCGTGGTTTTCTGAATCAATGAGTAGTTCTTTGGAGTATTAGGGGAGATGACGTCGGTACTTACATTTATATATATATATATATATATATATATATATATATATATATATACTTCAAAGTTTTTCATGTATTTCATGAAGAAAATCATTATGTTGATAAATTATTTAATTTATCTTTTAATAATTTTTTGACAATAAACTATATATCACTATTTTATTGATTCGTATATTTAAAACGGACCAATCACAAACTATCACATAAGTTATTGTAAAAAGTAAAAAGGATGTCACAAAAATTTGTTAAAAAGATATTTTCTTTACTCAATATAATTTATACAAGAACTAACATCCAAAACAAATTTTATTTTAAAATACGATTTTTTAATTTCGATATTTGTAAAAATGACAAAATACTACACATGTTTAGTATTCAACTTGAATTATTTTTTTATTGGACATCACAAAACAAATTTTACTTTAAGATACTAATTTCTCAACTGGAACTATTTTGATATTGAGTATACTATAGAATTTACTTTTTAAATACTAAGTTTTAATTAACATTTTAAAAATCGAATAAAAATTATGTAAAAGATACTAAGACGTGCGTTATTGAGTTATTTTAGTAATGGACATGTGACCTTGTTGGTAGTATTATTGCTCTCTGACAACTTGTTTTGTTTGACGTGAAAGTTTAACTTTGTGCTTATTTTGTTCTACATGAATCAATACCAAAAGGCAGAGACTTTCTTAAGATAATTTTGTTGTTGTTGATATTTACTGAAAATTATAAAATAAAATATCATCAAATGAAATGTGAAGTATAACAAGTATTTTGTAATTTTTAATAAATTTTAGTGAACAAAATAAAAAAATATAATAAAGATGAGGAAAAAGTCACATGGCTTCTTAAGTATCGACCCCACTTGTTCCTGTGACAATGTTGAAACAGCTTCTTCAGTCATATATATA
>JAHCHA010013530.1:166260-196393 GCA_027742795.1 Vigna hirtella
GACTTGTTCCAAAACAATTATCATAAAAGTAAACAAATTTTTTTTAAACAAACTACATGTAAAAATGTTTTCATAGGTTAATTTATATATAAGATCATTTTAATTTATAAAGGAATTAATTTAAAGTTATTTAAAGAGATTATGGTCCTATCGATAAACATATATTTTTTGTACGTTTGTTTTTTTAATCTTTATTAGAAGATAAAATCAAAAGAAAATTTAAACTGTTTTACATTTGAAAAATCAAGTACATTTTTATATACGATTATTTTCAATTGTTAATCCAAATATATTCGTCATATTGTTCTGTAAAATGTTAGAGATTACTTATTTAATTAAAAATTTAATTAGTTATTTATAATTTATAATTGATCTGTTTTAGGGCTTTAATACCTAAAGAAAAGAAATGAAAAAAAAATAGATAATAAGAATCTTTCTAAGCTTATGTGAAAAACAATATATAAAGAAGTTGCATAATTAATTAATTGATTATGTTATTAAAATAGAATGTAGTTTTAGGTTTCTATATATATTGAGACTCCGTAATTTATTCTAGATATTTTTAATATTATAATATTAATAATTAAAAGTAATAAATAACATTATCAATAATAACCATTGTAACATCCCAAAAATACAGCCAAAAACTATATAATAAAATAATCACATTAATTAATAATTCAGATAAGTCTGCCGAACGTACGCTTACGGACGAACGACCTTATAAAAAGAATTACAACTTTAAACTGTATAGGTTTTAAAAAATACCTGACCGAACGGTTTACAAAAGCCTATACCGAAAGGTCAAATAAATCAAAAGGGGAAAGTGATCGAACGACCACCTTCCCTTCAAACTAAACTACGGTCCGAACGTACTACGATTCGGTTTTTACTTCAACCTCAACTAGATTATCTTCCTCTAGCACCTCTTCCAGCAGCTCGTCTCCTTCTGCTCACATCCACACGGATGATCATTTCAATGACAAAGACGGACGTACAACACAAGACAGGACAGGAAAACACAGGGTAAGCTTATGTAATTTAATTCAGTTACAAACATACAATTCATACCATCAACACACAGAATAATTTAGTCATACGCTTCATACAAAGCCTAATACTAGACTGACTGTCCGGACTGTATGAAATCTGTGTAGCTACGACGTTCGTGCACCCGGGTGATGTAGTAACTGGAATACCCTCATCAGCTGTCACCCGAGGTTAGACCTATCTGTCCAAAGTAACCCTAAGGACTAGGACCTCCTGCCGTTCCCACACATGACCTACTCCCCTCTACGTGAGGACGAGTACTCACGGAACATCAGGATGAACCGCCAGCTTAGTATAACCACATTCATACATTACAAATTCCAATATTCATTTATGAGTCGTTTCTCCCCGGAACGCTCGTCCATAACTCAACACATTTCATCTGTATCATATTCTCTTCATCTTTCATTATCCATCATTTTAATTTCATCTTTGTTCACCGATTTTAAGGACATCAAATACCGAACGTTCAATCCTCACTCAGAACGAGGATGAACACTTGGAACGAGACAGAGAAGTCTCCAGTTCTATAATAGAATAAAACCGAGAGGGTTACTGTCAGGTTGAGAAAGAAACCGAGTACCATTATATATATCACAAGAACGAACGTTGCTTACAACATGAATCAGTTAAATGAACTGACTCTCGTGAGCTCAAATCAACACTTCAAAGAACATGTCAAGTACTAAAGGCTCTAGGCCGGAACCAATGAATGTAGACACGTCAAGACGTTTAAAGAACCATACTTAGAATAATTCACATACAGAAACCTAATGCCAGTCAATGACCGAACATGGTAGAGGGAAATTCTACTGAAGTTTGACGAACGCTTCATCAAGATAGATCATACCATAACCGAGTACAAGCGCTTGGTATAAGACCGAGCACTACTCATTTCGAGAGCTTGGTGTGAGACCGAGCACTAATAAACTTATAATAGAAAGATTAATAAATATAATAAGATAATATTGAAATTGTGTTTAAGAATAACTAAAATATACAAATACATATATTTACAAAATTTAAGTTTATCACCGAATACTCAGATGCAACTACGCTTGGCCGAACGCCCAAGCACAGTATTATCACACGAAGACGCTCGTCCTCAACTAGGATTTTTTCCAAATGAAAGAATCCAATTTCAACTAAGGTTACTAATATTACCGAACGGTCAATGACCGTTCAATGACGATCGTACACTATCATAGGGAAATTTCATATCCAGGACTCATTTATCTTCAACTCATTTCTTAATACATAATTTCATAACTTTATAAATCCATATCATACTAATTAATCATATTCCATATAAACAATCATATCAGCATTCATACTTTATATACATTCAACCACTTAGGAACATGCATTTATTATCAACGAACGTGCAATCGAACATACAATTAAATTAGATAAGTTTCCCTTACCTCTGAGCGTGAACGAACGTCCTAAAGACAGAGTTTGGTTCGCCTGACTACAATTCCTTCTACCCTCAATGCTCAACGACTCTTCAAACCAGAATCAAACAACAGACCAAAATGGTTCAGAATGAGGCTATGAATTCATGCAACCAGAACTTGGTTTGCATGTGTCCGAGAACGAACGGCTAAGGACAAGAAGAACTTACCCGTTCAGAACTCAAAACTGATCGGTTCAAACTGAAGCTTGGGACGCCAGAAGTGCTTCTACGATGCCTGAACGGAGATCGGAGTAGAGAAATGGTGAGTTTCGGTAGAGAGAAGGGAGAGCTTTTTAGAGAGAATAAAGAGAAATGAAAAATCAGAGTTTTGGAGAAGAAGGTGCATGCAGAGAGAGTGTGACGTAGACTTCCAAAAACTCAGTTTTGCTTAAAACGAACGTCCGCTCATCTGCTGACACCTGCATTCCAGTATCTGATTTTCGGATCCTCGTTGCTTGACACCTGGCGTTGGGTGCGTTTTTAATGAGGTTTGACAACCATTTTCATCCATTTCTTTACATCAAACATTTTACCTTTTCACTTATATCGTTTAGTAAATTTATAAGAAGTCCTTTAGAGTTTCTATATATATATATATATATATATATATTTACAATAATGTATAACTGCACTATATATAATTAAAATTTACATCTAATTGTTTCCTTATTTACACTTTCAATCTCTCTTTTAAAGAAATTGAAAAACTTAATTATTATTAATTCTATATATTTTATAACTTTGTTCACTTTTACATTATTATTAATTAGTGAAAATACATGTTTTAGTGCATGTGTATTTACCTTTTCTATAATAATAAAAAAATAAAAAAATTATTTTATTGTTGTTATTATAATTATAAAATTATATATGAATAATTTTTATAATTTTATTGTAAATAAATTTTATTTATTTTGTATAAATTAAAAAGTGGTTAAATTTAAAACAGTCAAATTAAAAAACAATTAAAATTTTAAAAAACAATCACTTAAACCATAAAATTAGTAAAATAATCACTTTAATTAAAAAAATAGATTTTAAAAAGTAAAATTAGAAAACAAATGTAGACACAAAATAAATAAATCTTCTTTATATATAATTTATATATAGGTATTGATAAAAAAACATAATTAATAATTATTTAATGCAATGACTTAAATCCACTTATTATTATAGGATAAAAGGTGAAAATAATTGAGTTAATCATTATTTATTATGGCAGGTCATTTAAAGAAAACAACACACTTAGTATTCTGTACCACTCAAAAAAGAATAAAATTTCTTTTTTTTTTCTTTTTTTACTCTCATCATGTATCTATGTTCGTCTCCATTTATCTGCATAAAATTTTTGTTTCTATGCCAAGTAAGAAAATAATTAAATCAATTATTTCTACTTTAAAAATATGTGGATTGCAAAACTTAATATATACATATAAAAGGAGGACAAAAATTATGTATATCACTATAAAAAATTCCTAAATGATGATTATTTTAGTAATTAAAAAGAATTAATAATTATAGTGACCTTATCAATTTATAAATTTAAAACTATGACTAAAATAATTTATATTATGAATTAAAAATTATAATTAATTTATAAATTAGTCTTTAAATTGGTCATTAATATTAATTATCAATATTTTGACTACCAATTAAATTAGTCTAAATTGATTCATTAGTCAAAATCTTGATAATCACTATTAATGATTAATTTAGAGAACAATTCATAAATCAATTAAATATTATATTTATAATAACTATTTTATTTACAAATAATTTTTAGTTTATGAATTCGTATCTAAATTAATCATTATAATAACTAATTAATTTTTTGTCACTAAAATTGGTTTTTATTTATGAATTTTATTTTATTACATGATATCTTTTAAAAGTTTTTTTATTGATACCACACATTTATTTACTTAATTTTTCATAACAAAACTTGGGTACATTTACTTTGTAGAATTATATTGTATTTTACTCACATAGTAATTAACTTTATTCGTGGAAACTTTATAACTAAGTTTGACAAGATTTCAACATTTCTGAAAATATATTAAATTTTAAAACAATTAAAATAAGAAAAACTAAGTTAAAATTTAAGTCAACTATACTTTAGCCTAAATATAATTTTTCACATCAATATGAATATAACTGTACCTGGTTGCACAATGAGAATAAAAATGACAATTCGCATAAATTAAAAAAAATGGTTACATTCGGGAAAATTATATTTCAAAATCCGTTAAATAAATTGAATATATACGAAAAAAAATTGTGACAAAAAGTTAATTTCATGATTTTTTTTCTATTATAATATATATTGAATAAGTTTAGTTCTAAGGTTAGGTAGAAAGATTTTTTTTTCACATGTTTCTTATTTCTACAGACAAACAAGGAGACAAAAAATAAATGAAGCAAGTGCATGGAAAATAGCATTTGGATAACTTTGAAAAAGACAACGGAGGGCACATATATTCATCAATTTATTGTTACATGACTGAAACGTCTGATAGCATAATTTAATAACATTTTTATTCTTATAATACTTGAAGAATTAATTAGCACAACTGAAATGTAATTACGAATGTTGAAGGACATGGGTGTTGTTAAGTATTTTTCTTTTAACATTTAAAGTTGAATTTGCTAAGTTTAAAATTTCATATAACCTAATTTTAAATGATGTTATATTACCAAAGACATTAGAAATAGAATAAATTCATGGATTTTATCATATTTCTTTCCATTATATTAATGTTTTTTATTTTCAATTTTATTATCTGCATGTAAACTTATCAAACCCATTCGGATAAATTTGATTAGTTAATTTCACTTTTTATAAAGATTTATAAAAGACCTTTTTTTAACCTTCAATCTATAGAGTATTCATCATTTAAATATTAATTCTTCCTAAAACGAGTAAGGTTGTAGAAAACAATTTGTGGTTTAAATTAGTCTAGAGCGTGAGCAAACAATAAATACAGTATTTAATAAAATATAATTAACATATATCGTAAAATGTGCTATTTATACTTATTGGTTACGCGTACATTGATGGGCCTAGGCCCATTGGTCCAAATATTTGTCAGCTTATGAAGTATTATTGTTAATCATGAGTTACGATGATTAAGCATCTTGTGTGATGTTGTACTAGCCGAATAGGGATGAATCAAGTATATCTCGACTTAGTAGTTTGATATGTATTTGACCAAGGACAAGTCCTATATTGGTATGATTGAGAGATAGTTGATTTATACAGTACACCAGTCCCTAGGCTTTACATGTTACATGTTAAAGGCTTGCAAAGAGCTTCAACGTATCAATTATTGGTAGTCGATCTTAAATTTTAAACTTGTCGATCATGATATTGGTACTCGTTAGTTATCTTGCAAAGAAAATTTGTATCCTTGAATATATAATTCTATAGGTATAATAACCCCGAGTCTCAAGAAGTGCAACTATGAACATGTTGTAATGATAAAGTATCATATATGATGTGGTAAGGGAGATGAAGAGGCGTGAGAATGACATTTTGCACAATAAATGATGCAATGCCTATAAGGGATAGAGTTGCAACTTTTAACCTTCAATCTCCAAAGTACTCGTCCTCCTCCTAAATGCTCCTTCTCTCGGGTAAGGGTGTACTTGTAGAAAATGCTCAAGTTAGCCTATAACGTGTCAAGAAACAATAAATGTGGTAATTAATGAAACATAATTAACATACCTTGTAAGATGTGTTATTTATAGTTACTATTTATGAATATTTTCTTGGATTGGCCTATGTCCATTAACCCAAATACTTCTTAGCTTATGAATTATCATTGTTAACAATGAGTTATAGTAATCAAGTGCCTTGTGTGAAATTGTATTGATGAATCAAAAACATGTGGACTTAGTAGACTGACATGGATACAATCAATGATAAGTCTTTTATACTGATATAGCATATAGGTACTCGATCATAGTGCAAAAGTATTATTTTATAATAATTTTTCAATTTGGCTTTATTATTTTAAATATTTTTGTTGGTGTGAAAACAATAAATAATAAATAGTATAGTATTATTATAACATCATCACCGTCAATTTGATACAAAAATTAAATTAATTCATATTTAAATAAAAGATATATATATTATATAAATTGAAATAGAAAATAGTATAATTTATTATATAATATTTAAAATATATAATAAATAAATAAATATTTATCTATAATATTTATAACATCTAATTACGTTTTGTTATGTAGATTTGTAAAGAAGAAAGAAGGAGACTAGTATCCCTCTCATGAAGAAGAAAGATATATTTCAAAGTTAATTTTACTAGTTTTCCTTACTTTGAATTGGAAGCGGAAGATGCACTTGGAAAAAATGCGTTTGAAGTTGGAATATGGAGAATGCATATATGCACATAGTCAACAAAATCTTTATAAGTTGCAACTTTGACCTTGCAATTATTAAATTTATTTAATTAACATTTAATTTTAATTATGGAAAGTTGTACCTGAATATGTTTGAATAATTAGGAATTAAAAGAATTTGATCTAATTGCTTTCATTTAAAATTAATTACATTCCATATTGCATGCAAATTAATTGCATAATAGATACCATTATGGAAACACCAAAAATGCTATGAGGCAAAACCCTAACATGTGTCATGTGAAATAAATAAAATCAACAAGTCACTTTTTTCTCTACAAATATATTTTAAAAAATAAGTTATATAAATTTAAAGACTAAAATTTGGTTTGTATATATTATCTGTATTTCAACTGTTTAAAAATGTTCTTAATGATTTAAAAAGGTTTTAAGAAAGTTACTTTATATTTACTTTAAATTTAAATATAATAAAAAAAGTGGTAAGAGAATATTGTGATGCAAATAGTTTTAATAAAACACACACATATGTATATATTAATATATATATATATATATATATATAAACTAAAAAAGTTAAGTTTAATTGACTATTAATTTTATATAGTTATTTTTATGTCATTGCCAAATAAATATTAAAAAATTTAGTTTGAAAATTTAATTATTCTTTAAGTTCATGTAAATTTATAGAATTTTATCAAAAAATTAAATTTAAATATTATTTTCAATTTTATAGGTTAATTATTTTTCAATTTTATAAATTAATTATTTTTCAATTTTAATTCATACTAACTTTATTAAAATTAAATCAAGATATTTTTATATTACCTAATTAATGTAATCTTTTTATCACATTAATGAAATCCACTACGAATATTACTTTTTCACTTTTCTTTTGACCTTTCTCTTTTATATCTAAATTCAAAGAACCTCCCCATCTTTAATTACTATCTTTCATCCAAATCCAAGAAAAAGATGTGAAATAAAATAGTAGCATCACTTGATTTGATATATGTAGGTGAAAGAGAAACGTACCAGTGAAATGTTGACTGAATCATATACAGAAAATGATTGGTGTGTTAGAAATTAAGTTATAAACTTGCCTGCAGTTGAAAGGTCAAGCAGCTATAACATCTAATGGTCCAAAATCTTCTACTTATATTTTCTGAGTGTTTTGAATTTTATATTATTCAATACATATAGTTTGTAACAGTACATTCTTTGACTTGGTTTTAAAATTGCTTAATGCTTGAGCCACACTCATAATTAACTTAATAAACCTTTTCTTGAGATCAGATTATGACTTCCTGAAAGCAATGGAACTGCTATTTAATAACATTACATTATCTACCATGATTCATTGTGGGAGATTTAAAACTATGTTCAACTATTTTTAAAGGAAGAGATAACATTGGAAGACCATTGTTCTAAGCAATCTCTTAGTGGTTTTTACACGTTTTTTTAATCTTTGTATGACATTGATATAGGATGAAATAATATGATTAAATAAATTCTACTATAGCTCTAATATTACGATTAAAAAATATATTTTAAATTTTACTTAATCTCACAAAATTTAAAAGTTTGCACTAATTTATATATTATAATTTAATTTTGATGTGAAATTTCTAATATCAGGATGAAATGAAGTGGTCCACGTATATACTTTACTCTTTTACTTTATTTTGTTATTCATTAACTTCATATTTAAATTTTTGAGTCAATTCTCTTCTTTACTGTCAACGTTAATCAATTGCTACATTTTTTATTTTAGTTTAGAGAATAAATTATTTTTACGTTTATTTAAAAGATTTAACTTTAACGTATTTATTTGACATGAATTTTAATTTTATATTTAGTTAATTTATTTCAATTTTACTATATAAAGATAAATTTATGACACAATAAAACTAACCCTCAATTTTTATGCGGGACGAACCTATTCCGTGCAGGATAGGCCAATCCAACTCAAACCTAAAGGGATGGATGAATCTATTTTGTCATCCTATTTCAAAATATATTGATACTGACATATTAAAAAAAATAATATTTTTTAAAACATCAATATCAAAGTTCAATAAATTTTTGAAGACACATTATGTAGAGAAAAAAAATTACTCAGATAATCTAAATTACTTCTTGTAATCAACCTCAAAAAATTAAATGTTGGGGAATGTTATTTCCTTGAACTTTCATAAGCGTAGCTTTGTGCCTCATAAAGTTGTGGCCTACTCCAGTTAAGTTTCCTTTAATTGTTTGCTGTTTGAAATTTCTACACATTAAAAATGCCAGTTTGATGATTCCTTACACCAAACCACCCTATTTGCATTTGACTTGACTATATTTTATAGCTTCTTTGCCTTTCATTTTCTCTCTCTTGCTCATCTTTCTCCAAAAAGCATTCTCTCTCTTTCTCTTTTACTCTTTCTTTGTTATCTTTCTCTCAAAGTGATAACAAGCATTCATGATTACAAGCCTTTGATCTCCTTCTCTTCTCAGCACCAGCACAACCTCTTACAGGATCTTTGTGAGTATATAAACTTTTGGGGTATATGTATGTGTATATATGTACGTATGTTCTTGCTATTTTGTTTGTATCTTGTAATATTGATTTCTTTCGTTTGTAATTACAGCCAGCACCAGATGAACATACCGGAATGGTGAATGAATTGAGCAGAAGTGTTGATTTCGAGAAGTTCTCATGGAAAATTGAGGATTTCTCTAAACAAAATATCATGAAACTGCGCTCCAAGCCTTTCAAAATCCGTGGCTGTACATGGTACGTGAAGATGATAAACTTTAGACTGCTTCAGATTTGTGTTCTTTTCATAACCACATTGCATAGGCTCAACAAATTCAAAACAAGCACTGAATAATCGCCAACAGCTAAAAGTTCCTTAACTGAACCTTATCCTTCACTTTATTTCATTGCTGTGATGAGAGAAAGATAATCAAGACCCTTGTTTTGGAGAGTTTCTTTGAATCAACCATGGGTTTTCATGATATCACAGGAGGATCCTTGTGCATCCATTGAGGAGTGATGTCAACCATTTTTCAGTGTATTTGATGGTTGCTGATTCTTTGCCTCCGTACGGATGGACCAGACACACGTTTTTCAAGCTGGTTCTGATCAACCAAGTGGACAACAGCAAAACAATTGAAAAAGGTACTTAAGTTTTCGAATTATGTGAGACTTTCTTTTGAACAGCTTAACCAGACATAAAGACGAGGCTATAATACATAAGTGAAAACAAATTTCACTTCACAGTTTGATTTTGTAAGGTTAATTTAAGGTTAAAATCCATATTTTAGTATATGATATAAGAGATAAGACAGAGTCAACTTATGATATATAACTTAATGCAGATTTTACCTTATAAGCCAATTTTGTGATATGTTGAATGATTCTTGTGATTTTCAGAGACCAAACAGAAGTTCAATGGAGGACATCGTTGCTGGGGTTCATTTTTCGTGAATCTAAGTGATTTCTACAACCATAATAAAGGATATCTTGTGAAGAACAGCTGCATCATTGAGGCACACATCTGTCTCTCGGATTTAGCACCCAATATTCAGGTTCACCCAAATTGTTCTCCATATCATGACTCTTCTTCATCAGGTGGTCAAGCAACAGAAACATCCTCGGATAGGGACAGCATTAGTCCGAGAACCTCAGGATCTAGTGCAGCAGAAGGGGAAACTCAAAAGGGTTGTTCAAACAGTTTGACACTGAGAGAACTCATAGATTTGAAGAGTTTAGCAGGAGAAGACGAAGCCTTCATTCCACTTCTGGAAGAGGCTTGCACATGGCATCCAAACCTTATACAGTGCCAGAAGGAGAGAACTCGCGGATTCAGACAATGGGCATTCGCATCATTAGGCCAAGTTCTTCACTTTCTCAAGACCAAAAGGGTTAAAGATATGAGTGAAGAAGACATAAAGCATCTTCGTGATTTGTGGAAGGAACTTGTGAAATCGTCAGGGTTTGATTTGGAATGGCTGGAGCCTTATGTTGAATCAGCATTGGGTTTGAAAGCTTACATGGAAAAAGCAAAGCGGTTGAAGAAACTGAAGGACACTGTGGTTGGTTTGGAGATCAAGATGAAGAGACTGAGAGGGGAACTTGCTGCTGCTGAAAGATTGTTTGAGGTTTCAAGAAGAGAGTTATCAGAAGTAAGAAGAGGT
Organism: Vigna hirtella; assembly: GCA_027742795.1. Lineage (NCBI taxonomy): Eukaryota > Viridiplantae > Streptophyta > Magnoliopsida > Fabales > Fabaceae > Vigna > Vigna hirtella. The sequence continues at coordinate 177,332 of JAHCHA010013530.1, forward strand.
TTCAATGAGATGGATATGAACTCTACAATTGGATATGCTATGTTTTAGTGCAAACTGTTTGATGTGTATATGATTCTGGTGAACTAGTTTTTGATGAAGCTCATGACATGCACAAAGTTCAGTTCTAGATTAGTACAAATTATGTAAGAATAATATTAGTGCCTTTTTTTTATTATTACTATTATTTTCAAAAATAATTTCTTGTTTTCTTTATTTTATATTTATTGGGTTCATAATTAGGATCATTTTTTTTATTGTATTTTCTTGATGTAATTAGTGGTTTATAGAATAGATATATATATATATATATTTAGTGGAAGATTTTGAAAAGAAAGAAAGAGAGGGATGCACTTAGTGTTTTATGGGTGCAAAGAGAAGAGAAGAAAAATATATCTGCTCAAATATCACATGCGTATCTCTAATTTATTTCGGTGCAAATCAAGGGAATTTTAATTTTTAAAATTCACAATGAGTATTAGATTAAGAATATTTGTACCATAAGGACCGGGCGGACTTATAGTCCGGGCGACAGTGTTTCCTCTATACCGGACTTTCGTGTTTGCGTAAACACTGCCCAACTACGCGATCTAGTCACTCGTCATCCGGGCGGATAACAATTCATTGGATTATCAGGATGGGCCGGTCGGACCTAAACCTTAAGAGGAGGGGCCGGCCGGTCAAATCGATAAATCAACAAGATTAGGATTAAGATTAAGATAAGTGACTGTTAAAAACTATTGGGCTGAACTTGGGCCGTGATTAACTTTTCACTAATCCCAAGCCCATAGCAAAAACTATAAATACAGGTCAAAGGTGAGTGGTAGATAGGTTGCATTCACTGCGCATTTATTATTATTCCATTGAAATCGTCATTGCTCTTACTGACTTTGGCATCAGAGAATCTTTGACAGGTTCCCCTGGACTATTGGAGCAAACGAAGGAGATTGGAGCCAGATCAAACGGCAGAAGAACAAAGTGTGGAAGTGTTTGACGACTCAGCCTCTACAACCGAAACAATGTTTAATTTCTTTACATTTGCATTTGCAATTGAATATAATTATGTTTTTTCTTTCTTATAAAACAATTTTGATATATTGAATTTTGAGAAAAAGTTCTTTACAGTTTAAATCCTAACTTAATTTATTTTGGTGAAATATATAATCGTATTTTTCTTCTACAAGTTATTTGTCTCCTAAGTCTTTCCTATGCTGTCATAGTTTACTTTGCATTTGGGTCATTATCTTGTTATTTATTGTCTTAACGAGATTATTTTGTCCTTATTCTATTCATGGACGTCAACTTTCGCATGTATATATAATTACATCAATTAAATTAGTATTCAGCTTTTATTTTTCTAAAATCATTAAACAAATTATTTTTTTCACGTTAAATTTAATTTTGGTTTTTATATTTTAAATGTTAATTAATTAGTTTTCAATTTTTAAAATATATAAATAACCTTTTTATAGAAAATCGCCATTAAATTTTATTATTATAATATTATTAATATTTTATTGAACTTTTCTTATCAATTTTCTTTAAAAGAATTTACAATGGCTTTTTTTTAACTTTTCTATTAATTTTAAAATTCTCAAAGAAAATTGAAATCTAATACAATCTATTATAAATTTAACTATAAATTTATAATACAATCTATTATAGTGAATAAATTTAACTATAAAAAAATTAAGATAACATCACATGTCACCTACAATTTATTATTATCAAGAATAAATTTGTTGGTAAAACAAGATTTATTGATGAACATCATCAATAACATTCGTCGATAAATTAAAATCTTTATTATTTATAGAAAATATTTTTTAACAAATATTTATCGATAAAATTCATAAATAATTTGATATTAAAGACATAGTTTTCTATCGGTAAAATGGTATTATATTTTTTTTAGTTTTGATCATTTTATGATAAAAGATAATTGTGATTGAATTTTTTAAAATCCATCAACTCATCAATAAAATAAAATTTTAATTATCAATTAAAAAATCCATTAAATAATTAGACGTCGAATTTCTTATCAATATGACTTAATTAGAGATGTGTGAAAAAGAAGATAAAGAAGAAAAAGAGAAAATAAAGGAGTCACAGGATGAAAGGTAACAACAGCGGCCGGTGATGACAATAGTGTGAAAGTGATAATAGAAAGACAAGAAATAAAGCTGATGATGGTAGCTAAGATTTATCCATAACCATTTTATTAACGAATTTTTGGTTATCGATAAGTTTTTAATAATTTCTATTTACAAAAAATTTTTAACTATTATCTACAAAATTTAACCATCTATAATATCACATTTTAGTTAGTTTTTATATTTTTGTGAAAATAAAGAATTAAAATTTAAAAGAATAAAGAAATCTAAAAATGACATTTTGTTTAACAAAAATAAAGTTACCATTAATTTGAAATTGCGAAAAACATAAACAAATTTGTAAGACAAAATAATGAAATAAAAAATATATTGAAAATTTTCACACTATAGGATAAACTTATATGCTGTAAAACTCATCTTAAAATTTATATAGTGTAAGATTGAGTTAAGCATATAATATAAAATTCTTACAAAATCTCTATATAAATTTATTATTGTTGCCATACATATATAGTGTTACAATATACTCTGGATATAAAATACTTAAATGTAAGATAAACAAATTTACATACTATAAATAAGTATAAATCTAATCTTTTTTATTTACAAATCGTTTTTATATCATTAAATTATTTCAATAATAGAAGTGAATTATGAACATTTATGCATGAAGGCAATGGTAGCATTGATGTAAAAGGTTTACACGTATTGACCTGTCATGCAAACATGGACTCTGGAGCTGCCAAGTCTCAAACATTTGCATGAGGAAAACGACACAAAAAACTCAAAAGAAGCGAAAGTGTGAGGGGCAAAACCGTGAGAATAAGATGGTGTAGATGATATAGAATTAATTATAAATTGTGATAGAAGGGTTGAACTGATACTGATACTGATAAACTGAGTAAAAGCCATGGAAGAAAGTGGAGTAACAGAACAACGAAGGATGAGGATGAAGGTGATGGTCGGTGTAGATGAGAGTGATGGAAGCTTCTATGCTCTGAAGTGGGCCATTGATAACCTCTTCACTGCCATGGCTACTGTCGGAGAAGCAACTGAGGAGAATGAGGGCATGGTGATTCTTGTTCATGTTGAACCTAAAGTTCAAAACTTTGTTCTCCCAGTTGGACCTGGTGGAGCTGGTTAATTTCATTCCCTATAATCACCTCTTCTTTTGGAAGATTAATTTTCAGATTAAAATTAGGTTAAAATGTCTTTTTAATAAGAATTTCAAATCTGTGTATTTATTCTCTGATAATTATTTATGTTCTGACTTTTACTCTTTCAAGTATTTATTAATTTACCTTTGATTTCTTAAAAAATAACACTTTTTTTATATTTTATCCATGTTGCTGTGTTTCTGTTTGTTTTTGTTTATGTTATAATGTTGTTTTATGTTGTCATGTTGGTGTTTTTAGGTGATTCCAAAAGTAAATAGGATAGCAATTAAGAAAAAATAATATATTAGATTTCAAATGCAAAAGAATAAAAAATATGTATGTGTTTTTGTGGTAAAAATATATGATTTTTATGGTGGCTTCAGCAGCATTTTATCCTGCAAATGTAGTGGTGGATTCAGTGAAGAAAGCACAAGAAGAAAAATCAGCATTTGTTCTATCAAGGGCATTGAAAATGTGTCATGATAAGCTGGTAATTGTCTCATTACCTTGCCAAAAACTCATCTTTTATACTAATTATTGATTATTATAAGCAGAAAGTTGTTGAGTAAAGATATTATTATATAAACAGAGATTTGGTATGTTTTTTAAAAAATAAACATTTTTTATATAAATTTACTCAAACATATTAAAAATCATAATGAGTTTTTGTTTTCTAAAGAAATTAAACAAATAAACCGATTTTGAGTTCTAACAAGAATATAAATTATCCTTAAAATGTTTATAGAGATTAGATTGTGATTAGCATTATTGAGATAGTAAAAAGATTGCATTGAATTTGATTGAAACATAAGTTTTTTATTCTATTTTGATCTCTCAACTTTAGAAAAAGTTTGTCTAAATCAACATAGAATATTAGAGAATAAATATTCCATGAATGAGTGATGAAAATGCAGGTGAAAGCAGAAAGCATGATTCTGAATGGAGATCCAAGGGAGATGATCTGTGAAGCAGCAGAACAAATGCAAGTTAATCTTCTTGTTTTGGGGAGTCGTGGCCTTGGTGCCCTCAAAAGGTTTGTGTTACTGCCCTTGCAAATACATTTTTTAGGTTAAAATAAAGTTTTCATCTCTTATTTATATGTTACATTTTTTTAGTTTTTTTTTAGTTTAAAAATATTTTTTTGCAGTTTTCTTGATAGACCAAACTGGTACTTTTGTCAATTTTCTTCATTTTTTTATACTGGGAATGTTGCTGTTAATTTTGACTTATGTGACATGTGTTGTAATTTATTATTGCTTTTGGATCAAATTAGTATGATATTGTAAAATAATAATCAATTTGATCTAAAAGAAAAGCTTTTAAAAATCAAGGTGGAACTTGTTTAGTGTAAGACTTCTCACTGAAATTTAAAATATCAATTATTACTATCTATATTTATCATTTCATTTATTTAAGTTTATTCATAGATTAATTTCACTTTACTCGTTTTGCGAATATCCTAATATTACATGACAAGAATAATAAATTACTACTGAGCACAGTAATTTCAATAGTTAATTTTCTCATATTTGACTGAAATTAATTACTCTATTAATTTATTTTGTCAAAATATTCCATTTTTTTTCTCACGAATTTGATAAGAGTGCTACATGTGCATTAAATGTTGGATGGTAACTTAACACACTGAAACTTCATAATTAATGAAACAACAATAATATCAATAATAATAAAAATATTGTTTAATTTGATTTTCTTTGGAAGATTGATGATTCTATGTATGTATACATTTGGTTGCAGGACACTTCTTGGAAGTGTGAGTGACTACTGTGCACATCATGCACGGACACCTATCCTTATTGTGAAACCTCCAGAGCAAAACAAAAAGCAGTAACCCTACTTTCCAGTTTCTTCTGCATTTGTTTGATGATGAATAGAAATGTATTTAATGTTCTTTTTCTCTAAAATCATCTTTTTTAAGTTTACCTGCATTAAAATAATTTAAATGGTGCTCCTTTATTTTGTACTAAAATATTTAAATGGTTCCCAAAATATCATACCGTTGAAGATGAATGAAGGACTAAATTTGGATTTGCCATGAAAGCTACACTAACCAACCAAAAATGTTCTGAAGTCTTTATGGGACTTTATACTCATTTTTGTCTTCCTGGGACTTTATACTCATCTTTTAAACTAGAGAATAAATAACTATTCTTGCAATCATCCATTGCAACTTGATATAAGAAGAAAATGAAGTATACAACCTAATTCAATGCTGACATCTAGGAACAATCTTTTGTCTTGTGCAAGAGTCAATGTAATAAATCACCTCATATTAAAATGATGATGTTGAACAAAAATCCTTGACGAATCACACAACTAGATTCCATAGCGGAATTGCCTTGAGAGCACATGCTGCTGTCATTCACAATAGTCAAAGCAAATATCAGAAAAGATAGGTTTGATGGGTCCATTGAAACCAATTTTCTCGTAATAATCTAACACGACCCAAAACTGTGCCTCTTACAAGAAATCGAGACAAATGGAAAATATATTGGAGAGCAATCTCAAATTCAAATACACTTGTTCCCTAGAGGCTAATATCAATCCACGGAAACGTTGATATTTTATCAAAATTTCTGGCAGAATAACTTCGATGTCCTTGTAGTGGCAAACAAGATCATCCAATCAACCCAACGTCATAATATATGCAACCGCAGCTTCATACACCTACATCATATTCCAACTATCATTTTCAAATTGGAAAATCCTGAATCGACCACAATTTATTCTATACTCATTTTCATACGCACATTCCTTATAGAATATAATTTATTCTACACTCACTTTCATAAGCACATTAACATATGGGATGAAATTGAGTTTCTGACCAGCTGTAGGGGGTAAAATGTGCTTCAAAAATTGGCCAAATTTTGTAACTTCTTTCAAATTTGGTTTTAACCCTTAAAAAAATTATTTTATTTCGTCCCTTTAATTTGGAGAAGTAAACTATACTTCTGATCCTTTAAAGTGATTCTTGTGACGGTTTATAACTGTCATTAAATGTTAATTATATAAGTTTATAACTACTTTCACTTTCACGACTATGAGTGGAGAACTTTAAAAATGAGATAGATAAAAATAAAAATTTTGAAAGAGAGGAACCAAATTAGGAAAATTTTAAAACATATACCCAAAGTTATTTTAGTTCCTTTATTGTAAATGTTTGTTTGGTTCTTGTACTTTCTAAAATGTAATGGATTTCGTCCCCGTTCAAGGCAATGAAGTCAAGAATGAAATCTTCAAAATCACCGCTTTTAAAATAAAGGAACTAAAATTAACTTTGACCAAATTTTCAGAGACTGAGAACACATTTTATCCTAATCTTTACACAGACATGTAATTAGAGACATGAAAGGCAAGGGAACCAAAGGAAAAGTATGTACCTATTTTTCCCACCCTCCTAGTCTCGTTTCAGGGTCATAGTTAGAGAACAACCGAAACTCATTTCCAAGTTTGCCGGAATGCTGAGGCCTAAATCCACAAGGATACAGGCCCAAGATCTCTGCTGCCCTTTCTTTCTGCACTTCCCCTACAAAAGTGTAATACAAAAATTACAATACCCAACAACGGATATAGTTATATTTCATAGTAATTCTTCAGACTGATCATCTCGTCATAAACATTACAAGTAAATTATCATTTTTAGAGAAATGATAAAAGCACAATATGATAAAATTCATTGATACCTGTCAGCAGAAGCACAAATGACTCTCCAGGTTGTATGAGCAGACGAATCGTTTCAGCAACTTTCTCCAAGCACTCTTGGCTCTACTATCAAATAATTAATTACGTCAAGAAAATCATTAGTTATGTCACTATGTTTTAAGGTGGAAGTATTGTATACTGTCAGTCTCAGCCTCACACTTGATGTCTTTTCTATCTCCACGCCCCAACCCCTTCCCCCAAAGGAACAAAAATTTCATTACAAACTGAATAACAAAGGCTCACCAGTTACACTCACTCCTATTCCTAGATTTTGGAACCATTTGGATGAACTTCTTAGAAGAGATTATTCGGGGATTAGGATACTGGTTCAAGACTGAATTTTTTTTATTTGTGGTCAAGCTATTCACCCAAACGAATCTTTCGGCAGTAATCTAAATTTTTCTCTTTATATTAAGATGGAATGACAAAAGATTTGTCATGTCTTGAATAACACTAGATTTTCTTATAATCTTGTGGGTTCCTCTTCTGGTAACAAGTACAAATACAAAAGTCTGTTACGCAAAAATAAAGCAGACTGGTGATTCATTGCCAGAAGCTGTGAATACACAAAACAGGCTTTAAATTAGTTCACAGTGAGATATAGAAACCTATGTATCCATGAAAAATGCAATTCAACTCATTGAAAAGAGATGTTAAGTAATGCACCACACAGCACAGCCTTTGGTTTGTCCAACACGGCATAATTTTCTAGAAAGCAAAATAAAAAATTAGCTGCATATTGATTTCTACTTGCAATCAAACGTACAGGGGAGAGAGGAATATCTGCTTCATACCACAGTACTGTTATTGCTTTTAATCAGGAAATGATGGGGAAAAGGTATATAAGAGATGGAGGAATCCAAGTTAAGAGATGTAAGCAATAGTTTTGTAATAAATAAATCTTAGTTGACTAGGAATGTTTTAACTTAATTATGCTACACAGTTCAAACTCTTGCACACTAATGTTACAAAAATCATTTTTCACAAGAAAAAGACATGATGATCAATTTATCCTCAGCCAATCAAACCATTTATAGTTTTCTGTGAAGTACAAAACAATTGACAGAAATGGAAGCAAAAGGTACAGAAGACGCCAATTTACAAGGTAAATCGTCAGCAATTAATTCTCACCAAGTAAGGAGGATCTGCAACTACAACTTTGCAGGAATGTTTCAATTCTGATGGTATTTCATCAGGAAGATTGTAGTCATAAAATGTGTAATCACTTCCATATTGCTGAAAACGTTTGTCGTACTCAAGAAGTTGCACAGTAGCATTAGGATTCATTTGCTGAAGATTGAAGAAAAGAAATGTTAGAACAAAAGCAAATCCAATGGAGTTGAATTTTCATACAATATCTATAACATTGTCAACTACTTAAAAACTAGAAAACACTCTAAATATGAACTTTAAAAGTATTATAAAAAAAATTGTCGTGCATGAATTTGACAAATGTATGATAGTATGAACAAGTAAAAAAAAAAATTTACTGTCAGTGTATTCTAATTGAACTCATTAGGTAATACTAATTACTGAAAATGAGGCCTACTTCATCTCTTTACCTTTCTCAAATGAGCTTAATTTTCATAGACTATTAGTGTAAAGATTTGTACTCTGTCAACAAATTAGAAAACATCACAAGTATTACTTATTAAATAATTATCATAAAAGTTCACAAATTTATGATAAATAGCAATAATTGATTCAATGCATTCTAAATAAACTACTTTCACCTATAAGGATTTGAAATTGTAAACATTTTCTACACTGAGACTTTATATTACAAATTAAGCCAAGACCACAACAAACATCATACAATCTTTTGGGTAATCATATTATTGTTTCAAAATATCCAGACTTGGCACATGAGTAATCTTCTCGGAAAAATCTCACTGACTATCTCCAGAAGAGTCTTCCTTCCTTCAGTTATATTTTTTTTTCACACAACAATCAAACACGATCATGAGATCAAGCTTAAAGAATCTAAGTTAATTTCAACTGGAACCAACTAAACTTGGTCTAAGCAAATTTCATACATAATCCAGGTAAGACGATGCTCAATAACTTTTCAACCATCATGAAAATTTCATACCAAAATTGTGAACAGTAATCCCAACCACTCTCACTCAAACAAAAAGGTAAATACAATTTACTAATTAAAAGAAAAATAAAAATCAAATTACAATAGCAGAGGAGCCGCAACAAACCTTGAGATAAACATAGAGAGTAGGGCAAGCAATGCAGGCAACGCGAGCGTGGACGCCACCGCAGACAGTGAGAACTTCCTCGGCCACGGTTTTCGCCGTTTCTGGAGTGTACCAGAACTGGCTCAAATTCCAATTCTCGGACACGAGAGAAACCTCAGACCCTCCTCCGGCGTCGGAGTGATGCTGCTGCTCGGCGAGGAATTCTTTGAGAGCGGCGAGAGTGTGGGAGCTGAGAGAGGGTTCGTCGTCATCGGAGGGCACCGAAGACTCAGTGATTCCGGTCACCGAGTTAGGGTTCAGTTGGAGTTGGTCCGCCATTGCTCTAAGCTGGTGTGGGAGGAAGAGTTGGCGAAGATGTTGGTATGGATTCGAATACAAGCTAATATATTCCGGGTTCGGGTCTCAAATCATCAGATCCAAACCGAACCAACATGAACCTAAGGAATGGTAGCGAATGTAATTGGATTTAAGCGAACCTAGCCGAGTTATTTTTTTATTTTTAACTTCATGAACATATTTATTTAATTATTATTATATTTAAATATAAAATTTCTTCGTAAAATTATATTTGAAAGTTAAAATTGTATTAAATATTAAAATATAATGTTTAAATAGAGTTGAATAAAAGTAAAATTATATTTGAAAACTAAAGAAATTAAGTAATGAATGAAATTTACTATATTATATATATAATAATCTCGAATTATTAATAGGTTCGTGGAAAGTAATATTTATAATAATAATAGTAATTAAATTAGTTGACAGTTATGGATGCATATAATTGTCTTCATTAACGTTGGTATATATTGTTGAAAAAAAAAACCTGTACTTGTTGTAATTAAAATTATATATTCTTAATTTATTCTTAATTTTAATAGTTCATATATATATATATATATATATATATATATATATTTATATATTGATTACAATTTACAAGTGTAATATTGTTATACTTAAAATTATTATCTTTTGGCACGTGAAAACACATTTATTACTGTGTGTTTACCTTTTCTTTTAATAATTATTGACAGTAAAATTGCTATTATTATTATAAGGGTTAAATATGTTTTTAGTCTAGATTAAGTGAATTTTCTTTTAGTCCCTCTTTCAAAGTAAGATACATTTTAGTCCTCCTTTTTTAGGAAACCTTAATTTTTCGTCTCCAAAACTAACGGCGTTAAAAAGAAATTGAGTTGGCTAACAGTGAAGTGTCACGCCAGTTTTTTTTCTAACCTGAGTAAATCTTTCCAACTTTTCTGCCACGTCAATCTTTCCCGCCGTAATGCCACACTGCCAACACAATGTCGCGCCGACCAGCCACCATGTCGTCGTGAAACTGCCGCTGCAGAAACCCTAGTTGTCGTCATCCTCCATCACGCACCTCCACCATCAACACCCAGACGCGAGCAACCTCATCGCGCCACCACCCAACGCGAGTAGTGCCATTACGAGTTCAATCTCTCTGCCACCACTCTCCCTTTGTCATCCTCTGCAAGCTGCATCGGACCACCACCATGAGCAGCCATTCACCGCTGTCGCGAGCCTCCACAGCATAACCATCAGAATAACAAAACACCCAATCCTCTAGGAAACCTACACCATGAGACTTTTCCCTACTCCCCAAGCAACACCGTCGAACATCCAAACGGCGAAGCTCCTCCTAACCTGCAAGACAAAACCCAGAAAACGCAACAGCCCAAAAAACCCTAAATCAAACCCAGAAACTCAGAAAATTTCTTCTTAGTTACGTTTTGGATTAACAAAATCAACAAATTCATGACCCAAATCAACAAAATCTGAAATTGGGGGTCATCGGTGGAAATGGAGATTGAAGCCTCGAGATTTGAGGGAGTTGAAGAAGAGAGAGTGTGAGGATTTGACAACGAAGTCATCGAGCAAAACGAGAACGCGCCGATCTGAGGGTCGCTCTAGGGTGAAGGAAGTGCAGAGAAGATCGTGAGGGCCGAAGCGGTGGGAGAGGAAGGGGGAGAAAAGTGAAGTGAGGGTTGGCGTGGGAGGTGATCAGGAATTAGATATCGGAGGCGTCACAGAGTTCCTGGAAGAACTGTCGGCAGTGGCCAAAGGGGGCGGCGGAGATCGCGAAGGAGTCCAAACGGGTCTTGCCGTGGAGGGCCAGGTTGGAGAGGAGGAACCGCTTGGAGACAGAGTCGAGACGGCACCAGTGAGGGAGGGAGATTGACTCAGAAAAAAAAAAGTGACGTGGCATTCCACCGTTAGCCAGCTCAGCTTTTTTTTAACGCCGCTGAATTTGGAGGACGAAAAACTATGGTTTCTTAAAGGATGAGGACTAAAATGTACCTTACTTTGAAAGAGGGACTAAAAGCAAATTCGCTTGATAGATTAAGGACTAAAAACATATTTAACCCTTATTATAATTATAAAATTAAATATAAATAATTTTCAGCATATGATTGGATTAAATTAGATAAACGGTTGGATGAATAAAATTGAGGAAAATGGATAACTACGGTTGAGTTTGGACAATGAATTAGAACTTTATATATATCCGACTCGACTCCAATTTATATTTTAATATTTATAAATTTGTATATTTTTTTAAAGATTTAACACATATTTTATTTTCTAATTTTGTCTGTTTTGTTTAAGGTGGTTTTTGACTTTTTCCGATGTTTAAATTTATCCCAATTTTTGTATTTTTTTTGTTTAATTTGGTTATTTTCAATGCATCTAAATGGTTAACGACATAGTGTTCACATAAACTATCAGCAAATGATGCAATCCCTTTTTTTCTCATGTGGCTACCCATGGTGGTGATGTGATTAGAGTTTACTGGTTCGCGATTTGGCTTCCCAAAACGGTGCAAAGGTGGAGTTCTCGTTGTTGTGATTTGATTCGAAGTCTCTGGTTCCATTTGAGGCTTGTGTTTGCGGGTGGTTGATGTGAGGGTGATTCCATTTGAGGCTTGTGTTTGCGAGTGGTTGATGTGATGGTTTCGTGATTCTTGATGCTTCCATAGTTGATCGTGATGATGATTCACGAGTTGAGCTTCGTGGCTGTGTAAATCTATAGTGGTTGAACAAACATAGAGTCTTGTCGTGGTTGATTCGATTTGTAGTGGTGGAGATGTTGGGTTTCATTTGCAATTGATGGTCTCTGGCTTTCTGATTTGTAGGTTCTAACTTGTAATGAGACTTTGTGTGCCAGAGGCATGAAATGGATTGTTAAGGTTTCGTTGTGGCTTTTGTTGGTGGTGTGAGGATGTAGTGGCTAAAAGAGGTTTTTGCGGTGGTTTGTGGTTGCCCTATTGGTGGCTTCGCGTTTGGTTTGGATGGTTGGCCATGGAGGTTTTCGCGGTTTGGTACACGATTAAGAGTTTTTTCGCAGGTTGCTCATGAGGTTGTAGATCTGCAATTGCAGCTTGCTCGATAAATATGTTGGTTGTCTCGCGATAATGGTACGAGAAAGGAGATGGCAGTGCATTGCGGCGGTGTAGTGGCGGGAAGGGAGAATTTAGTGATGTGTGATGTAGCAATGATGGAGTCGAGGATTTTAGGAAAAACATGAGATGATGTAGTAGTCACGTCATTCACTAATAACTCACGTGGACACTTTGTCATTAACGTTTTAGACGTCGTGAGTCAAAATGACTAAATTAAACAAAAATTATAACCAATTTGAGCGCCGGAAAAAGTTAAGAACTACTTTGAACAAAACTTACAAAAATAAAGACCAAAATAAGTATTAAGTCATTTTTTTAATTTTAAATTTTACTTTTAATATAATATTACTTTATTAGAATTTAGTAGTAATTTATATAAAATCATATATGGTTATAATAATCATTATTAAAATTATACAAGTAATCTTGATAAAAATAATATTTTTTATTAAAAAAATTAGTTTAGTATAAATTTAATCTAAAAAATTTAATAGAATTAACCCGCAACTCAAACCATCTGAATCTAATTAAGCTGATAAATTAAATGGTTAAATATAATTTTTAAAATATTAAAATTAAATTATATTAAGCCTAAATTTGATCCTGACAAATGTTCACCCTGAGTATGCCATCTTAAAACTACAGAAGAATAGTATGTAGGTATATTTATTTCCTTGCCAAGTTTGTGTTGTTGTTTGGAAGTATGTAATTGTTCAAGATATTCAATTTCTTATTTTCGATAAACCCTTTAAACTATTGATAAATCCATGATCCAAAAATAATAATCACATTAGGTTACTCCCTACACCACTCCATATTGCTCCCTGTACCACTACATTTTTTTTTAAATTCCAAAACTATCCTTTATATTTTAAAATATCCTACACCCTCACCTCTTTATTAAAACGGATGTGTCACATGTGGCGACATCCGTGAAGTTTTTTTTTAAAGTTTTTAGTTTTTTAATTTATTATATTTTAAATTAATATATAAATATTATTTAATTTTTTAAAAGTATTACTTAATTATTTATAAATTAATTTTATTTAATAAAATAATTATTATTAATTTAGTTTATGCATTATTATTTAAATAATAATTAAAAAAATTTGAAAAATCTATTAAACGGATATGCCACATCCGTTAACGGATGTGACCACATCCGTTGAAGATTTCTTTTTTTTATATATAAATAATAAACTAAAATGTAAAATATGTAAACGGATGTCAACATCCGTTGAAGGTGAAACGGATGTTGACATCCGTTTTATAACAAGGGCAAAATAGGTATGGGGTGGTGCAGGGAGCATGCAATGGTGGCGGAGAGAGAAACACTCTAATCACATTTAGCCATTGTTTTTGTACAACAAGAAATTCCTGAATAAACACAACATCCACTTAGAAAAAAACATGTGGGTGGCTATGTTGACTTAGTAGTGTTATCAAATTCAAATACAATAAATTTCATCTTATCTCATTTCAAATTATTTTATTTTTCAAGTGATTTATTTGAATAAGGTAATTTAAAATTAGTTAATTTTAATTGTCTTTTTTAAATAAAATATTTTAATTATTCCTAAAATAAAAAATAAATAAATATTCAATAATTGTTAAAAATTAAAAATATTAATAATATTTTGTAATTTATCTTGATTAGTGTTATTTTTTTGTCAAAGTTATTCAAAAAATTTATACTTAATATTTTTGTAAAACTTTTAATAAATTTCTATTAGATGTTATATTATTTTCAAGTTATGAAATACTAAAATAAATCATGCCCAATGCCTAAGAAAAATAATACTAAGTTAAATTCATACAATGTTAAAACGAGTTAACATAGGTCAATGTGAAGTCAACTTACCTTGAGTCCAAGTTGAATTGAGTTGGTTTGGATCCAAGTTGCACCAAGTAGATCCTAATTTCAATTAAGTCGAGTTGTCCTAACTCAATCAAGCTGAGTTTGTTTAATTCTAACTTGAGACAAATCAACTTGGGTTCAAGTCAAGCCATGTAGACAATGGCTTAGGTTCAACCAAGTTAACTCATGTCAAATCGAGTTAGCTCTTGATTAAGCTAACTCAACACCAACCATTGAGTATTGTTGGTAAAAGCCCACAAACCAAGTGAGCACTTTCCACATTGAATTAAGTCAAGGCAAATCTACGGTTATTTGTGTCGCACTTCATGTCAAGACTAGTTTTAACTTATAATCAAGACAATGTCAAATCAGGTTAATCCGATTCAACCACAACATAAAATTAGATTAGAATTATGTGAGTTTTAATTCGAATCAAACATAATTTGATCAAGACTATCTAAAGACAAATTTAAATCAAGCTGAATCAACTTTAACTCAAATCAAATTAAGTCAATACAGATTCAAATTAAGGTAATCTTTATAATTCAAGTCTAAGTCAATATAATGATATTAAGGCTAGGTTAAAATTCTGTCGTCCAATTTAATAAAATCCAAATGAAACTAAGACAAATTGCAAATGAGATTAGAACAAATAGGTCAAATTCAAATTAGACCCTTATTAAACTATTAGATCTATGGAACCAAATTCGATACAACCTAACACACCAAAATAATAATTAGAAAACATAAAGAATTTCAAATAAAATAATAGAAATTTAATTTACTTTAAAATTCCTTATAAAAAATAATTAGATTATCAACTTGAAATACCTTAAATAATCACACTACTAAGTTTCTAATACATGAAAAGGACCCTGAAAAAAACACCAAACAAATTATATATTAAATATTTTGTTTGTATCTATATATCAATATATAAATATAAATGACTTTTCTATTATGAAAAATCATAACTCTGTATTTCAACTTCAATTCCGGTTAATCTTACTTTCGAGTAGCTTGTTTGATATTCAGCATCATTACATTTACTCCTTGCCAAAGAGGACAGTTAAATTAACAACTGCATTTCTTTAAACTACAGTTCTTAAAATTGGACGATGACTTTAGAATTATATTTTATGACGCCTTTACCGTGACTCATGTAATCAGCCTTTGATTTTAACAAAAAATAGAACACGGGAAACGGAGATCATATTCCCATTTAAATCATCACAATAATTCAAAAACCATGCTAGTACTAATATGAATTTAAGTCCAAGAATCAAAATCCTTCGTTTAAATTCTTCCTTAAAAGGAACTAAAAATAAACTAAAGCCAAAGAAAGTATTACACAATAATCGAAACTGTGATAAATGAAGTACAAAGATCGAATCAAAATCTTTCTGGTACAATACATGCTTCGAACTGCTTAACGATTAGCCTTGGCAACTCTTTCAATTTCATCTTTTTTCTTGATGGCGTAACTGAAATAAAGTAGTAACAGGGATTATAATTAAATACGATAATGCAGTCTTCACTTAATCACTGAAAAATTATACCTGTTGGATGAACCTTTTGCGGCATTAATAAGTTCATCAGCCAAACATTCAGCAATTGTCTTGATGTTTCTAAAAGCAGCTTCCCGTGCACCTGTTGTTAGAAGATAGATGGCCTGATTAACACGTCGAAGGGGTGAGATATCAACGGCTTGTCTCCTCACCACTCCAGCAGATCCAATTCTAGTAGCATCTTCACGGGGACCACTGGTAAAACAATAGCAAATAAATAACTACAATACAATCAACATAATATTTAATCCTTTACAGTACCAAGAACAGAAGATTATTCCATTAAACAAAATATCGCACATTAAGAGGCTACTTAAAATGCAATTTAAAAAATAATGTCGCAAGAGAACATAAATATCTAAGCACAACAAATTAAATAACAAGTCAGTCCCCTGAGGTAATGACGCACACTTCTTTATAAAGTGAAATCAACCATAAATATCAACATAGGAGAATGATCAGATAGAGCTAATACAATAGCGCCATCATCCTGGCAATCAAACCAATAGGGAAATAAATAATCGTCATGTCATTCTCCACATGTTCCATCATTGACCTTTCACCCCGAAAAATATATGTCAACCAAAAACCGTCGATTAACTTTTTCCTGAGTTGGTAAATAACTAAAGCATCCTCGTATAGATTAAATGCCCTAAACCAATATAGGAGAATGATCAGATAGAGCTAATACTTTTGCCATCATACTGGCAATCAAACCAATAGGGAAACAATTAATCGTCATGTCATTCTCCATGTGCTACATCATTGATCTATCATCCCTAAAAATGTAACTAAACGAAAATTGAATTTCCTAACTCCAGAAGATGTAAAAGCGCCATGAAAAACAAGTAAAATAATTAAATCACCCATGAAGTCACTATGAGAAGGGATTATCTCACTTTCAAATACTATAGAAATATAAAAAATAGTTTTAGGACAACCCAAATGCACACAATTCATATGTCTATTCTAATTTATTTAAGGAGAATGATCAGATAGAGCTAATACAAAAGTGCCATCATACAGGCAATCAAACCAATAGGGAAATAAATGATCATCATGTCATTCTCCAACTCTCAACAATGATCCCTAAAATTAGGTAGCCCTACTAATCAACTTTGGATGTCCTTTACTCGTAGTATAACTGGCCATTGTACCACTTCAAGGGAAAAAAACAATGTTTACATGCTCTGACATTAACACATACTTAATATCTCTTTTCCCAGCCAAAATATTTTATCACGCACAGATAGTAATAAGTAACAAATATATTGACGAGAATGGTCAGATAGAGCTAATACAAAACGCCATCATTGAGGCAATCAAACCAATAGGGAATTCATAATCATCATTCCATTCTCCAAATCCATATACTGGAGCCAAAACACATTAAAAATATTTAAAAGACACTAACTTACCCCAATATATCAAACTTAAAATTTTATGATCACAAACTTTTTCTTAAATTCCTACAAACAAATTTACAATAGGCGAATATATATGTTAACGTGTTTCCAGTTTCATCGCATACTTTAAATACAACAAGTGGTCAGTATCACAGCGACATATACACATTAAAACTCAATAGAACATAAAAACATCACAAAATCGTTTTCAATACTAGAACATACCTATTGATGACGGCATCAACAATGACTTGAATTGGATTCTGGTCAGTGAGCAAGTGAATGATTTCCATGGCATGCTTGATAATCCTAACAGCCAAGAGCTTCTTTCCGTTGTTTCTTCCGTGCATCATAAGAGAGTTAGTAAGCCTCTCCACAATGGGGCACTGCGCTTTCCTGAACCGCTTCACCGAGTACCTACCGGATGTGTGAGGAACATAAGTGGCATGCTTGGACGACACCACTCCGATATAATCAGCCAGCGAAATATCGTTAACCTAATAACATAAAATTCCCAAGATAAATTAAAAAAAACTTTTAATAAGTTTAATATCAGAGTAATACCACCAACCTAATTAGGAAAAAAAAATCTCAAAATAAATAAACTACATTGATACACATTTCAATAAATTTCATGAAAAATCGTGTAATTTTAGAATATAACAAGATTAATAGGTAGGTCATAGCAAGAAAAAAGTACCTGAATGTCTTCGAAGCTCCAGCGGTTGAACAGTTTGACATCTAGTTGGGTGGGATCCGCAACGACGCCAGCTTCGGTGACGACGTCCGCCATGGCTGCAGACGAAAATGAAAAGAGGAAGTTAGCGAAGAGAAGAATGAGAGGAAGAGAAGCAGAAAGAAATGTAAGAGAACAAACTCGTTTGTTTTGGCGAGGCACAGAGGGTGCAGAGAGTGGAGTGGCGGAAGAAGCTGCAAGTCCAATTGCAACGACACAAACCCTAGGTTTATCGAATTGACATTTGGGTATTTATAGTGATCGAAAACCCTAAGTTGAACGGTTAGGCCCGGCCCATTGAAGTTTGGGTATTTCTATTCGACAGTGGATTTGAGCCTTGGTGGTTTGCATAGGGGCAGCTTCTTCCTGCACCCTATCATTTTCTTCCTCCACCCTATCATTTTCTTAATTCCGAATTTTTTTCTCCGGAAGCTAATCAACCCCTCTTTTTATAGAAAGCATTTTGATGGGGTGGGAATGGAAATTTGATCAGCTGCAGAAAGTAATGGCCTTGTGTAGGATGTGTTTGTTTTTGTTTTCATAATATGGAGATATGAGGTGAAAACACTGTGTAATACGAAAAAGTGTAGTTATATTCTGTATGAACTTCAGAAAATTGATTTTTTTTTCTTTTCTCCCTGGCCATACAACAGAATCAGCTTATTAGAGTAGATAGGTTCATTTGTTGTTTTGATAAGATTGTATAAAACAAAAATTTGGTTCCTGTACTAGTAGAGACTGGGCAGCGTATAGACCGAACGTCCGTATGGCCAATGACTATCCAATTACGCGATCCTGCCACTTCTCATTCGGAGGGACCAGGCAGCGTATAGACCGGACGTCCGTATGGCCAATGTACCCAATTACGC
>JAHCHA010013530.1:196403-238865 GCA_027742795.1 Vigna hirtella
GCAGCGTATAGACCGGACGTCCGTATGGCCAATGTACCCAATTACGCGACCCTGCCACTCGTCATCCAGAGGGACCGGGCAGCGTATAGACCGGACGTCTGTATGGCCAATGACTACCCAACTACGCGACCTCGCCGCTCATCATCCGGATGAACAACAACTCATATGAGCCGGCCGGCTGTAAGACTTAATATCAGGAGGGCGGCCGGTCAGACTGCCAGTTGACCAGATTAGGATTAAGATTAAGGTAAGTAGCTGCTAAAAGCTATTGGGCCGAAGTTGGGCCGTGATTAACTTTTCACTAATCCCAAGCCCATAACAAAAACTATAAATACAGGTCAAAGGTGAGTGGTAGGTGGGTGGCATAACTGTTCTATTGAAAACACCATTGTTCTCAAATTGACTTTGGCATCGGAGAGTCTTTGGCAGGTCTCCCCCACCCGCACGCAGAGGAGTGAACCGAAGAGTAAGAAGCGAGACCGGACGACCGAGAGACTGGAAGAGACAAACGTGGAGATATTTGACGACTCAGCCCCTACAACCGAAACAGTTCCTAAGTTAATCAACACATTTACTTTTTTATTTGAGAACAAATTCGTTTTGATGAGACTAAAGGGTTCATCAATCTTGGGAAAGATAAATAGTCTTGTTAAGGTAGTTTTGAAAAGTTTGATTTGTACAGAGAACTTGTCTTTTAAAAACATGCAATCCAAAGGAAAGAAAAAACGTTTTTGCTTAGTGCATGTGCATGTCTTAGACACTTATATTTTAGAACTTGGTATACCTACCTTCTCTGTTATTTACAATCCATCAATTCATTGAATCTGCACATTGAAAGATATTATAACACAAACCATCTTTGTTATCATACAAATTTTATAGCATTAAACTTGTCATATCATATTGTTTTAGTTCCAACACCTATTCACATCTAGAGAACTTTTGGTAAAGAACAAATTGGAACAGCCCTTAGTGTGAAAACAAAAGAAAACTTGAAAAGTAGCATCTAAGATTGTCACTTTTTTTATTACATTTAACATGACCATTATTCACCATGCCAAAAGCTTTAATCCTTAGGAGATAAATAACATCCTAACTCAGACACTGAACTTCTCCCATATGTCATTGGCCTTTGATCATTTCCTTTCACAGTCGTTGCTGCTTCCGGATTTTTTCATTTCTTAATTTTAAAGTATTCCCTCACTAATTGGTGATTCCGAATTTCAATGTTACCTTTTAAGTACCCATTGCAAGTTTGAATGATAATTGTTGGGCAGAAGAGGTTGCCTCAAAATTAAAAGTGCAAATCTAACTAGAAACAAATTCGGGGGACAATCTAATCTCAAAGCATGATGCTTCTTTGAAATAGGAAACCAAGAATATTTTAGACACCAAGAATGCCCAAAAATTATATTGGATTGATCACATCCATTGTAAAAGGGAACATAAAAGGAGAAGCAGTACATAAAACCAAAATCACAATTTTACTCAAAACTCTGCCAGCTCAATAACGTAAAAAATAGAGTCACGGTGCAAGTATAATAATAACAGATCCAGGACAATAAAATATGGCATTGCTAACTACCACCAAAAAACAGCATTGTTTCACTTGAACACTGAATCAAACAATCAAAAGACTCTCTAACGCAATCTCCTTGCTTCTCTCTCAGACTCGAGAAGGGTGAGAATGTCTCCTTCTCTCACTGGTCCCTTCACATTCCTCATGATGTGACGGTTCTGATCATCCAAAAACTTCACTCTAACCTGAGTCACCTGCCCTCTGGACCCAGTTCGGCCCATAACCTTCACAACAATCGCATGCTTCACCTGGGATTCCATTCTGCTTAAATATAAGCAATGTTTACAAGGATGTAGTTAGTAAGGACTGCATACCAAACAACTGATAGTACATTTGTAGGGAAAAGAGGGAAACACAAAGCAACACAGTCATTATATAGAATCATGAATTAAACATCAAATTTTAACAAATGCAGCGAAAACCAAAAGTGAAATACTAACAGGACACAATTCAGTAACTACTACTCAATGGTTTGTCAGATAAACCGTTTGTTCAAAATGACGTCGTACACTGTATATAAACCAACCATGAACGTATTTCATCTTGTTATGGAGAATGATCAGATAGAGCTAATACATGAGTGCCATCATCCAGGCAATCAAACCAATAGGAAAACAATTAATCATCATATCGTTCTCCAACTTAACATCGTTCTATCTCCTAAACCCTAATCCACTGAAAACATATAAATTCCATAGCATTACATGAAAAACATGTGCATTATCATTAACAGAGCAAACAGTTTGATTTTAATTCCAAGTATAACACCGTGAATCGAACATAAAAATATAGAGCCGATTTAAATAAATTTCTTTACTCCGACTCCTACAAGAAAATATTAAAAAAATCAAGGTAGTAGAGTTTCAAAAATAGTCCCGCAAATTAGAGACAATTATATTTTCTTTAAATCGGTGATGAAGGATATTTTTCTAAATCAACTCAAACTAAAATGAATTAGTGCGCACTGGGTAATGCGGCAAATTTATCATCAAAACCAACACAACCCACACCGTCATAAACCACTACCAAAATGAAAATCATTAGGATCATGAACAACAATCCAAATCACAGTATTAAGATAAAATACACTATTGCGGCAAATAACCCAAAATAAAACATAAACTAAATTCAGTTACACACACGCATATATATATATATATATATAAAGCAAACCATAAGCGGGATCAACACAATCACCAGAAGTACAATCACAGTCATAAAATGCAGAGGAACAAACATATAAGTCAAAGAAAACCCAGAAGAAAAGAGCATAAAAATTTGGGCAAATAGAACCAGAAAATCATTAACCTTCAACAAATCAAATTTATAATGAGCAAAAGCAACGTTGAAATTCAATGCAGAATTCAGAAACACCAATGGGTACCTGATATTAAGAAAGAAAGGGGAAGAGGCTAGGGTAGCAGCCGCAGCTCTCACTTCAAACTCGCACAGAAGAACAGAAGAAACAAACCCTAGGTATTGAAATTTATAGGAACACCAAATTAGTTGTTAATGACAATTTTATCCATGGAATATCATGTAGGTACATAAAATGAGTGGACCTTATTGGAAATTGCTATGTTCAATTTTAAACATTGTATCAATTTGTTGTTATATTATTTAAAAATTACCAATACATAATATATAATACAGTAAATAATAAATATTTGTAAATTAGATTCTAACTATACTTGTACATGTAAAAATCATAATCTTCAACTAAATTATAGACATATATTATTTAGTTAAATATTTCTATAATTAAGTATGTGTTTATATATATATATATATATATATATATATATATATATATAAAATAAGAAAATTAAAAAGTCAACTTGCTCCCTGATGAGGTATCTAACTATGAGGATCATTTTGTTAAAGAAACTTATTTTTGTACTTTTACTGTTTAAATTCTCTATGTTCATATTTGTAATTATTGTTTACATTTTTCTTGTGTATAAAATGAATTAATAAACAAATAAAAGAATTAAAAATTCTTATTTATTTATGTATATATAATATTCATTAATAAATTCAAACTACGAAAGTAATTAAAATTAAGAAAAATCTTATTATTATTATTAATTATTTGAATCATAATTTTTAAACATCTTAAAAAAAAATCTTCACTATATTTATAATAAAATTTAGGTTTAAACCCTTTAGTTGTTCCTATTTATGTGGATTTTTTTCAGTTTGATCCCCTCTTATTAGAATCCCCAATTGAGTCCTTATAAGTGCTAATTTGAATCAATTGAGCTCTTGTCGTTAAATTTAGTTAACAGGATTAAGTTTGTGCATAGATGGGAAGTTGATGTGTCTAATTTTTTTCGACGTGGCATGGTGAGAGTTGAAACGGTGGCACGATTCTGAGAAGTGGTTTCTTGCAGGGTTTGCGTCACGATCTATGGAGAAGAAGTTCTTGGTGGTTACGGCGCTTCTGGCTTTTCTGGATCTGCAAGTGAAGGTGGTGCGATGTAGGCTGATGTGATTATGGGTTGTGCGGCGGTGATGGAGGAGAAGACTCGCGATTTCAAGGAGAGTGGCGGTTTGGTTTTTTTTTTTCGTTTTCTGGATTTTGGGAATTACAGGTGAAAGAAGGAGATCGCGCGAGGAGATTCACGATGGTGCTCTGGCTGTTTGGGTTTTTCTGGGTTGGGTTTTTACTGGGAATATCAGCAAAGTCTAAGTCTATTAGATTCTTCTCAGATATCAATCTCCTTTCTTCTTTTGGCAATAAGATTGTCCAACCGTGTGTTCCTTTCCAGCTCTAAATTTCCCAGATCCATGAGGTTCTTTTGGTCATCCTCTGTCCATTTAATGACAGATTTACTTTCATCTTTTTTGCCACCTGTAGCTTCTTCTTCCTCTTCTATGAACCCTAAATCTCATTTCAGAAATTCATATTTTTAAAATTTAAAAAGTTGCTAAATTCCACGTATTCAACTCTCAGTATGCCACATTTTAAAAAGTTGTCACATCAATCTTCCACCTGTGCAAAAACTTAACCCCGTTAACTAAATTTAACGGCAGTGGCTCAATTGATTCAAATTAGCACTTATAAGGACTCAATTGGGGATTCTAATAAGAAGGGGTCAAACTTGGGAAAAATCCACATAAATAGGGACAACTAAAGGGTTTAAACCTAAAATTTATATTATAAAAACATTCATTTAGTAACTACAAAAGTATATTATATTATATAACATCTACTCCTATAATAACTATAATATGTATATGTGTATCAAAACATTGAGTTACTCTACCAGTTTTCATTTTCATTGTATTTTGCAGAAAAAATACTATTTTCTAGATAAAAATATATTTATTATTTCGAGTATGGGTTCAATAACTCCACAAAATGCGTCTTCACAATTTATTCATTCTTTGCTGGGTAATTCTGATGCTTAAGTTAGTTAATTAGTCTGGACAATAATTAGAGCAAAGTTTTAAATTCACAATAAACATGATCATCTACCTCTTTTCTTTAACCTCTATTTATAGTAGTTTTTGAGATGGGCCTAAGATTAGCGAAACCCTAATCACGACCCAATCTCACTCCATTATATACTAACTAATAAGTATTCTTAACATTGGTTTGCAGTATTCCTTAAGAAATAATTTGTTGTTGAGAATAGTCGTTTGACCCTAATCGTACCCGACCGAACAACCCGGATCTTGTATTGTCCAAATTTAAAGGTTCAAAGACATGCCACCAGTCGCCTTTCTCCAACTCTATGGTCGTGTGACCATACAGTACACTTATTTATTTCTTATGCCTTTTTATGGACTTTTGTTGATATGAATACATTTTGTATATTAAATTCAATATTGCTTATATTATTAAAAGTATATATAGTGTATCAATTATTTTATAGATTCCACATTTATTAAATTAATTATATAAAAAGTTTGGTGTTTCCTGCGTGTACATACATAAGTTTGATATGTATTTATAACAAATTAGAAGTTGTTGTTCTTTCTTCCTGTCTTTTAAAATAGTGCTTAGAATGTACAAGATAAATGTTATAAGAAATTCTAGAAAGAAGATAAAATTTGGATGCAAATAATAAAACATTATTCTTTTTTATATATTTTAAGGCTTGATTTAAGCTTCAATAATGGTTATTAGTATTTAGAGTTTCTTTCCATGATGAATTTCCTTCTAGCTCATACTCCTTTTGTGATGGTAAATTTTAAAGGTTTATTCCTAAAGTGAGTTTCCTCCATGATTCAGCTCCCAAATGTGGTGTTCAAGGTTTTTTTATTTTGAAGTTTTATTCTCGTGGTTTAAGCACCAACATGATTTTTCGATCCTTAGTTGTGAAATTCAAATTTGAATTCTGATATAAGTGTCTTTCACCACTCGTGTACAATTCTAAAGCTCAAGCTGTAATTTTTCAATTCTTTCAAAAAAATGTTGCAATTCACATAAAATACATTCCACACGGTTGATTCTCGATACTTCATTTTGTCATTTTTAAGTAAAAAATGGTTGATTTACTTAAGATTAACTCAATGTCATTCAATTTAAGTGTCAAAATCATGTATAAAATCAAGTAAAATAGATACTTGTCAATCTTCTCAATTTCCTTTGATGTAGTAGCATATACAATCTTCTCGAAAATGTGATCATATGGATGAAAGTAAGTACTTGTTAATCCTTTTTCTTTAAGATAATATATATGGCACATTATAGCCCTTTTGCATAATCTTCCAAATATCTATAAAGTTTAGCATAATTTATTATTTTTATTATCATAAAGAGGTGAACACATACCATATGTTTTCACTAGTAAAAATAATATAATAATATAAATACATTTATATGATAATAATATCAAAATTAATACTGTTAATCATATAAGTTAATAATAATACAATAATAATGTAAATATATCTATATCAATATACAAAAATAAAGGCGATTTTTTTTCTCAATATTTTTGTTTTTCAATTTCACTATTTACATACACAAATATATATACAATAAATAAAATTTATAATGATCAAATATATTATTTAATGACTTATTAGAATCAATTAAGATAAAAATAATTTTATTTTTGTATCATAAAAATAATAAACTTTTATAACTTTTTTTTGTGTGTTATCTCGTCCG
Organism: Vigna hirtella; assembly: GCA_027742795.1. Lineage (NCBI taxonomy): Eukaryota > Viridiplantae > Streptophyta > Magnoliopsida > Fabales > Fabaceae > Vigna > Vigna hirtella. The sequence continues at coordinate 203,108 of JAHCHA010013530.1, forward strand.
TCTCCTAACTTTTAGAGTCACATTTTGTTCCTTTTCGTCTGAGACTTTGATAAGTCAGAAAAAATAGAAGTTGTTTCGCCTGTAAGACTTTGAGTTTAAGCAGAATTGATACTCATAAAAACTTTTATAATTAAGGAAAACGAATGATGACCGTAAGACTTTATGCTTAAGCAGAGTATACTTGTAAGACTTATGGAAGCAGCAAAGGAAACTAAGCATAATGTTATTTGTAAGGCTTATGGAATGAATAAGATTGAGCTCCTTTGGTAAGAAGACGGTGTTACGATGGGTGGATGACATATTGTTTGGTATCACTTTGAGGTGATGTGGTTTCGTGTGAGGTTGTTTAGTATCTCTTGATGGTGATGTGTTATGGTGTTTCATGAATGTGATGTGATTTCATGGATTTGAATGAATGATTTGAGTAGTGTATGTGAGTGCAATAATTACTTATTATCTCATATTGTTTTCTGGTTAGTTTACATTTACATGTTTGTGTTTGTGTGATGATCGTATGACTCGTGTTGTGTTATTATACATGAACAAATAATATTAGAGATGATGCTAATGCAGTTTAAAACAAGGAGACAGGTGAACAAATCTTAAAAAAAAATTTCAAAATATATCTTGGACTTTAATTTATAAAGTTTTGAAAATTATTATAATTATAATTAGATTATTTGTTATTTTTCATGATTTTCATTATTTTTGTGAAATTTAAAAATCACATTTTTTAAATAATTAATTAATCAACATCTGGAAACTGATGTTATAATAATAATAATTTTATTATTTTTTATTACCATAAAAATTGTAAACCGTGTATTTTTTTTTTCATACACAATAATTTCTTTTTACATTTATATATAAAGAGGATTATTTTTTTTTACATTTTTGTTTTACAATTTTACCTTTTATATATACAAATATACACAATAAATATACATTATTTACAACAATAATTATATTAATAATTTTATTATCTTTTATTATTATAAAAAAAAGTTAAACATACACACATATGTTTTCAATAGTAATAATAATAATATAATATAAATACATTTATATGATAATAATAACACTTCATATTAATAACAATATAATTTAATAATAAAATATAATACATAAATCAATAATATTAAGACAATAATAATAATAATAATAATAATTTTTACCATAAAGATAATTTAGTCATCTTATAATTTCATTTATTAAAATAACTTTTCTTATCCAAACAAAGCATTATTAACAATTAATTAAATATCAATAGTATATATTGAAAAGTTATAATCAATAACCATTTAATTAAATTATATATTTCTATAAATAATCGTGTACATTCTTAATCATACACTTATTTCATTATTATTGTATATTCAACTATTTACAGATACATTTTAAATTATATATTTAAAAATATTAAATGTCAAACGAAAAAAGAGTTGACCCGTGCATTAAAAAATAAATTCATTTTTTATTATTTCTAACAATTATAATTATATATAATTAGTCTTTTCTAACACAAAATTTACAGCTTCATATTTATCAAATTTGTACTAATTCATTAGTTGCTCTTATATATCAAATTTCTGATCATAACAAATATTCATTTCAATTATATCTAACTATTACCTAAAATAATTCCTTAAACCCATCATCATACACCACTTTAATTATTATTATACATTTTAATATTTAAAAATAAACATATAATTATGTTTTAGTATATGTAATGATATAATAATATAATTATTTAACCTTTTTTTTTAAATTATTAAACTTTTCATTTCGATATCACATTTATACATTATATATAATTATGATAGTTAAATACATGTATTTAAATTTTATTTATTTAAATATAAAAAAATTATATTATACTTTTACAAAAGAAATAATAAAGGAAAAATTGGTTTTATAATAATTTTCTTTTAATTTTACGCATCTTATCACCATTAATATGTAATAATACGCTGATATGTTAAAAAAATATAAAAAACCAATGTTTTCTGTTGCATTTTTTTTGGCCTTTGATGTTTTATGGTTTTAAATATTTATGTGTTCATCAATACATAATGTGAATGTCGAAAAAAAAGGATAAATTTTGAGAACTTTTTTATATAAAATAGTAAACTAAATATTATTATTATTGTTATTATTTAAAAAAAAAACAAAGGAAAACATAATCTAAGTTAAGTGGTGGTGGCCATAGAAGAATGCTAGCTTGTTTGAGGACGGATAGGTCTGCCAAAATCAATGCCAATGAATGTTAAGCAATTTGCATCAGAAACTATGTTGTTCTTCCAAAAATCATGTTCTTAACGTGCTTTTGAGGCATTCACCTTGAACTTCAACGTATCCTACAACACTATGCAACTGTGACTGTTTTTCAGGAAGGAGTTTCCAGACAATTCTTTTGCCTTGTGTCTGAGATTTGGAGTGTTTTTTTTTGTTAGCTAGCTGTGTTCAGCTTCGCATGGAGCTCTCACTCTCTCCAACTCCACATCGGGTTCCTTCCACAATTCCCTATTTGAATTCAGCTAGACTGTGCACTAAGGCCACACTTAGATTTTCCAGTCACTTCCACTCAATTGGGTTGCAACATCACCAACACAGATGCTGCTCAATTCCGGTTTCCAAGAGACCGCAGAGACCCAGTTCCATAAGGGTATGTTTGCTTTCCCTTAAAGTTCCAATTTTGATTCATTTACTTGTGCTTTCCCGAGAAAAAGAAAAGAATAAAATTGATGGGTTTTGCTGAATGTTTTCAAACTGTGACTCCTTCTGTGCTTGGAATAGTGGGAAATTTCTCAATCTGTAAATATGATTGTCTGGAATGTCATTTCTTTTGAATGTTCCACTCCTCTGGTGTTCATGACTTCGTTCAAGAACTGGTTGTTCAGAAACTGGAGACTGTGATTGGTTCTGTGATACTGACCCAATTACCTTTTCTATCTTCCTTTCTGTCTTTTAATATGTATGTATGTGTGTGTGTACACACACACACACACATATATATATATATATATATATATATATATAATTTTGGTTTTATTCATTATATATATTTATGATTTAGAGAATATGCAGCTGCTATATAAACTTGTTATTTTTATTTAATATAAGTAGGTTTGGAAGGATAGTTTCAACCACATGTGCTAGAGAGATTGTAAAGTTTCCTAAGTGAATTCATTGACCTTGGGGTGAAGATTTAGTATTTAACAGAAGTAAAAATATTACAGTAGACGTGTACAAATCATGTTTGAGATGGTTAGACTATGTAGTGATTTAGTTGAGTCTACAGAGAAAACAAAAAAAACAAAAACTGACGACGATACCAATGGAATGTGGTTGGAGTAAGATAGAGGCCAGGTCACTTCTACAAAGGCAAGTCAACGGGTAAGGCTTTTTGTTTGGTGATTAATAGGATCAATATTGCAATAATAGTATAGAAAAACTATGGTATCTTGACAAACTATCATGGCATTGGCATGGAAAAACGATCAAAACAATTCAATGTGGTAATAGAACAATTGAAATAAAAGGTGTCAACAATAACATGCAGCGATGCTGATGATTGTAGTGAGGTGAGCTGCAAATAGAGTAGTAAGAAATATGAACTGACATGTTTTATATACAGTAAGAGTGTTAGTGGATTGTGGTTGTCACAGTGTTAAGTAGAAGTCAGTAGATATGATTTTTTTTCTGATTATTTAATACACATTGTATCAACGAAACTTGGAAAATTGGGCTCAGAAGATTACAATTTAACTGCAATTGTAAGCATTTAGTGTTTACTTAGTCTCTTTAACTTTACTATAACCGACTTTATTTTGGTTTAAAGGACATTTTTGACCTACTTTTTGATCTTGGATGATATTTGAGTCTTTTTTGTAAGTTTAAATGAAAATAATGCTGGCAGGCTTGCACTGGAGTTGGAGCTGCTGGATCTGATCGTCCATTAGTTGAAAGACTTTTAGATTTGAAAGATGCTTGCTGGAGATTTTTAAGGCCACATACTATACGTGGTACAGCACTAGGCTCATTGTGAGTAACTTTATAACTAGCTAGCAACTGTTTCATGCAGCTTCATGCCAAGTATGCTTTGTCTGAGCTTTATTTTCTCTTTGTTTTTACAGTGCTTTGGTGGCAAGAGCATTGATTGAGCACACAAATTTGATAAAGTGGTCTCTTTTGTTCAAAGCTTTCTCTGGTCTTTTTGCCCTGATTTGCGGAAATGGTTATATAGTTGGCATCAATCAAATCTATGACATTAGCATTGACAAGTATGGTGCAGAAATATAAACAACTGTCTTATTACATGTTGTCTTCCACTTGTTTTTTTCCTCTCCATGATTCCCATTTCACATTTCTTACGAAGTTTCAATATTTTTTTCTTGAACATGTTTAACTGCACAGGAATTTCATTTTAAGATTCTTCTGTTCTGGTTCCAAAATTTTCCAGTTGTAGTTACATGCCTATGAAATAAATCCTGATAGTAATATTAGCCTAAGTTGGTTTTATATTCTTTTTCAGGGTAAACAAACCTTATTTACCTATAGCTGCCGGAGATCTTTCTGTCCAATCTGCATGGTTCTTGGTTATATTTTTTGCAGTAGCTGGGCTGTTGATTGTGGGGTTCAACTTTGGGCCCTTCATTTTATCTCTTTACACACTTGGCCTTTTCTTGGGTACCATCTATTCCGTTCCTCCATTTAGAATGAAACGCTTTCCTGTTGCTGCATTTCTTATAATTGCTACGGTATGATAAGTCCCAAACTTTTCAGTAACACCGACAATTTTATCAATTTGTTTGTTTTTTATTTTGGGAAATTAAGTTGGCAGTTGAATTTTAAGTAGTTGGGAATATATTTGAACAAGATTGACAGAAGAGTCTTATGCAGGTACGAGGGTTTCTCCTTAACTTCGGTGTCTACTATGCCACCAGAGCTGCCCTTGGACTTGCATTTGAATGGAGGTGGGTTATGGCTTATCATTTATTGCTTTGTATCTGTAATTGGTTAAGTTGAACAACTGAGCTCATGGTTTATGATGTTTAATAGAGGATCACTGAAGAGTATACTGATTATGATTTTTTTGATGTTTTATCCAAGAAAATAATTGAAAAAAAAGAATAAAATATCTAAGGTGGAGTTGCTAAATTGAGGGCACCTCTAACTTATAACAGTCATAATGTTAGAAGAACGAATTCCACACCTCCAATATAAATTGTGCTTAGCTAACATCAGTGAAAGCTTATGGTGTTAGCTTTTCACCACATTTTTTTTAAGTGTGCAACTTATCTTTTGTGAGCTTATTATATATTTCTTGTATCTCTGGCTGCAGCTCTCCTGTGGTTTTCATCACAACCTTTGTAACATTTTTCGCATTGGTAATTGCTATAACAAAAGATCTTCCTGATGTTGAAGGAGATCGCAAGTAAGTTTTGGTACCCAATTGAGGTTCATTGATCTTATTTTCCTGAGCTGTTAATTTTTCTGTTCACCTCTATTCCAATAAATATGTGTATAATATATATGTGTGTGTGCATATGCTCTGTATAAAGCATAATCTGCTTTCACGCTTTAATATGGTGCTGTATGTCTTAACTAACTTCAGGTATCAAATATCAACCTTTGCTACAAAATTAGGAGTTCGGAACATTGCTTTCCTAGGTTCTGGAATTTTGCTGATGAACTATATTGTTTCAGTATTGGCAGCAGTTTACATGCCCCAGGTGAATATCAACTTGCATCATGTGCCTAGCCTGAAATTCTACATTCATTCATGAAAACAAAACCTAATGTGCTTTCCGAACTGTTAACAGGATTTCAGGAGTTGGTTGCTCATACCAGCTCATATGACTTTTGCAATAAGCTTGATTTACCAGGTTTGTTAATTGGATTAATAACTGTTACAAATGTTATCATTCTAGTTTAGTGGATTTTCATAAACGTTTTATTTAGTCCAATTTACTCTGAATTGTATTTTGTTAATTATTTTTGTTATATTTGTTTACAGCTGTCGATTTTCTCTAGATTTTTTTTTAGTTTAACTTGGATACATGTGTTCCTGAACAATATGAATAGTAGTACTATATCAGTCCTCAATTATAAGACTTTTCCAGTGACTGAGATTTTTTTTTTCTCGGAAAGTTTGAGGGTGGGGAAGTGGGAGGAATAAACTGATAGAAAAAGAGAGGAAAACAGAAGAGACACCAGAACATAGAGGAAGAAGCATTAGCTCTATTAAATCAAAACTCGTGACCTGAAACATGCAGGGGCTAATAAAACAAGCTTCTCCTATGTAGATAGAGATTCTAACAAGATATTCAAGCCAAATGCATCGTAATCCAACATTAAAGAACCCATTTGCTCAAGGCTTTACACTCGTTGAAAGAGGAAAAGAACAAGAGACATGTAAAGATTCCATGTGTGAAATTACACAGCCAATGGTCTTATTCATATGAAGAGACATAAATAGGATGAACAACTGTTGCCCTAATTACATTAGCTTATTATATCTCGTAATATCTCTAAGTACAATGTTTCCCTATTAACATAACATCTAGCAATACATATTTCTACTTCCAAAACCAATGAAATAAACATAGTAGAGTTCCATCAAGACTTAACTTGTTCTTCACAAGGTTGTTGAATCATTCAGTATTAACTTCACAGAAGTTTTCCACCTTTCCTCTGAAAGTTGGTGCTAGTATGCAGTCTGTGATATTAGTGGACTGCCCAGTGCCTACTTTCTGATTTTAAGTCCAAAAACCAAATTGTCCACATGAAAGGAAACCAAAATAGATCCCCAGAACTCTTACCCCTCTCATCTAACAGTATAGCTTTACCCGTTTTCATCTTAATATTAGATGGCATAAGATATAACCTATTGTGATCAAGACTGTGTGTGCTTTGAGATATCCATGGCACCATAAACTGTAGTATTTTACCCGTATCTAAGATTCTTAAGATTGTGGGGGACATGTTATGCTGATTGGAGTGTATTGACAATATATGCTTGTTGATATTACAAAGCAAAGCATTTCCATCCTCTAGTGTTGTTGACATTTTGTCTACCTAATGCACTATATGCTTATTGAGACCTTAGTGCTATGCAGGATAGACTTGTGCTTCTCATTTTTCTGTTTCTTTCTTTTTTTCATAATGCACGAGTGGTTGTGAAATTGTAAGATACACATGACTTGTTTTCTTGTATTTCAGGCACGGGTACTAGAACAAGCAAATTATACCAAGGTAATATTTCTATAAGAAAATGATTGTAGCAACTTATTAATTGCTTTTAATACTCAGATATTGGACCTCTATTTTTGTCTCTTGTAGCAAAACGACTTTGGATGACGTGAATCACTTCAACTACTTATCAACAAACCTTCTTATGGCACATTAGTTAATATCATTACTTATTTATTGGTTAAATACTCATACCGTGGCACTAAATAATAGATTGACTGATACAACATTCCTGTAGTTTAGTGTTATTAGGTCAGGATAACATAGCAATGCCAATTGGCTTTTTAAAGAACTTGCTTTCCTTGTTCTGGTAATTCCACTTTGTCCTGTTGGGGTCCATATAGAGACAGTTGGAAGTCTCATATCAACTAGAGGTAAGACCAATTTAGAGTATATAAGTGGGTGCAAACCTCACCTTACAAGCCAATTTTATGGAGTTGAGTTAGACTTAAAATCCACTTCTTAACATAGTATTAGAGTTATGGTTAGAGCCTATCATATACCTCGGCGTGAGGGGGGTATGTTGAAAGTCTCACATTAACTAGAGGTAAGGCCAATTTGGAGTATATAAATTTAGAGTATATAAGTGGGTGCAAACCTCACTTTACAAGTCGATTTTGTGAGGTTGAGTTAGGCTTAAAGTTCACTTCTTAATAGAGACCAAGATTTTTTATTAATGCAGTATGAATAGTTCAATACTCTATTACTATAGGTGGCAAAAATGCAGTGACCAAATTATTCTTTTAAAAATATGTAGACTCCCACATCAATGATTTTATAATAGGACTACAATAAAAAACAGTTTCCAAAATATTGAGTAAATAGCTTTCTGAACACCGTCTCTACTGGCCTAAGTGAAGCATTTTTTATTTCTTATCTCTTCCACTAGTGTTTAAGCTGCTTTTAAAATGTCTGTCTGTATGATGCAGGATGCAATATCAGGATTCTATCGATTCATATGGAATCTGTTCTATGCTGAGTATGCAATATTTCCTTTCATATAGGAAACATCGCTATGTTTTTCCTTGACAAAAGGTGCACACCTGCATAGTTGGAGAAATCTTCTTTGTTGTATCAAGTATCAGTTAATAAACTAGCTATTTGGTTTTTTTAGTATGTTTGTATGTAAATGTTTGATATTATTTGCTTTTACTTTGATGTAATGCCATTAACATATTTCATAATATTACACAGAAAATGTTTTGTATTGTTTTTGTACCTCTACTATTTTTTGGTGATCAGTTTTAGCTAAAACATGTGTAGTTTATTTTACAAGCATAGAGATGTAAAGTGTCAAAACAAAATATGTTTATGTGGCATCACTCAACTTTTGGATTTCATTTGTGGGCATTGGGTCTGGTGACCAAGGTGCATAATTTTCCTTATAACAGTTGTACAACTCTAATTTTGATTACAGAAAAGTTAAAACAATACATAAGGTTTGATCTTTGGTGATACCTCCATGTATAGTGATATATAGAGAAACAATAATCATGGTATTACATAACACATTTAATACGCATGTAAATACAAAAGATAAAACTCTAAACGTATATTTAATATGGATGTTGATGAGTGATTGGGAGACATACAATGTAGGGTGAAGAAAGAGGATTAAGGCAATATTGTATAATAGAAATTGTATAATGCTGTGTTGAACTTTTTGTATTTCTTTCTATCTTTTTGTAATTAAGAACTTTTTTTGGCATTATTTGCTATTTGGCTAATTAGATAACTTGTTGAATCAGATTAATTAATTGGGAAAACCTATTAATCTTAGATTAATAATATAAACAGGCATTTGTTGATTTTTATAATTAGTTGACTCATTTATTTAAGAAGCTTTTTGCATGTGGAGAGAAATTCTCATTAGATTTTTGTGAAATTTTTTTTATTCTTTTCTTTAAGTTATTGATTTAGGGTGACAGTTTTTTCTCAACTTATCAATTAATCTTATTTTGGCCTTCTGTTTCATCTTTTACCTCTTCTGTATTTTCAATTTCGTCAATTTTCATATTACTAATTTCATAAACAATCCAATTATCCTAATCCAAAATCAGGCGTTGATCAAATGTTTGTTTGTATAAGAGTTATTGAAGATCTACCAAGATGTGTGATAAGAGTTATTCAAGATGTACCAAGATGTTCAAGACGTATCAAGATGTCAACAAATTTAACATTCCTAATGGTTTGTGTAAAGTTCTTTATATTATGAGTGTGTAAACTATTTATTCTCATCTTCTTTTGTTTGGATTTTACTACAAATTCGAAATGATATTTATATGCATTAAAAATATAAACACTGTAGAATAGTGAGAAAACGGCTGAGACGATTACACATTTTTAATGATAGATAAAGGTACTCAAATAGTAAGAATCACGAGAAAAAGTAAAATATGCTTATGCAACCTAATCTCTTTATGTTCGTAATCAACATTTTCTACACAGTAATAACTGAAAACATTTTCTACAATGTTTTTCTTTTGTTTGGAACTGTTCTTTATAATAGAAGCCATAGTAGACAACATTATTGAAAAAAAGTGCAAATGTGTGATATGACTGATATCAGCCATGGAAGTTGTGATTTTCCTCTTAAGCTGTTGCAATTTTAAACTCCATCAGCAACACGAAATGCATTCATCACCGGCTCTTATTTTAATTTTCACTCATATAATTATCAAAGTACTTCATAATGTGTTGTTAAGTGCACCTCTATCACTCATAGTTGAACTTCAAAATATAGCACATTGTACATACCTCAAATCTCAACCCGATCAGGGTGTTTATTTATATCTTATATTAAGGATTGAAACCACTACGCAACAATTTTGGTGTTGGTAACAATTAATATATTCTGACTACCTATTTCATCTTGTCTATAGTATATAAGATAAACAGAGTACATGTTTTGAAGGATAACAAAGGTGGGGATTTGAGAAATTTTCTGCGTAACTATACATGTTATTAATGATTTGCAAGTTGCTATTATCTCAATCTAGATTGGATGAAAGAAGCCGATCAGATTCTATCCTCATTGGGAATCAGAAGATACAAAGTTATTTTGTTCCTCATCCATCACACGACCTACAAAAAACTATATGGCTTAGAAGAATGGCACTAAAAGCATTGCAAAAAGAACTCCTATGTCATTTTCTCAGCAGAAGTGGCATCCCTTAATTGCCACTTCATCCTATGTGTTGTCAGCTGATACACTAGCTGCTTAAGGCACTTGGAGCATCAGGCAAAGAAGGTGGAAAAGCAATATGAGGGCTGAAGCGGGATAAAGGTGGTAGCCGGGGAGATGGATTCGTTGTTCTTATCCTTGGAGACAAATTTTGCTGCTCCAAAATCAAATTCTGAAGCTCTAGTGGGTAGTCTCTCATGCAACCAATTCGAGGGCCTGCACCTGTTGTCCATTTAGTAGACAAGTGATTAGCCAATTGATATGATTTCCTTCCCTTGTGTGAATCTATCCTCTTCAAGATTTGCTCCTTTGGAATAGTATTCCCATCTTCATTTTGATGTTCAGCAAACATGTTTGATTTTGAAACCATGAATTCCTCCTCCTTTATGAATGATTCTTCTGCTGTCTCATAACCACTGTCTGATGACGCATAAGGAGAATAAAATTGGGTACGAGGACCGGTTTCTTGCTCTCCAAAAAATTCAGGCACTATAACTCTTTTTGGTATCTCAATTCTTGCTATTTTTGATCCCAGTCTTAGAGACAATTTTGACAAGGGTGGTTGAGAGGTTGAATCAGCATTAGAATCCTCATTTCTCAAGTCAGGGAGCTTTTCAGGTGATGTGTTGGTGCTTTCTGTTTCAATGTTTGGAGGTTTCATGGCCTCTAAAATATTTTGTTGGAAGATATCTTGGTTGTTTCCAGCTATGTTTTCTTCTTCGTCATCTGGACTTTTCTGGATATAAGAAAATGGCAATCAGCATTTCACAAGAATTTTCATTCATCTGATGGAATGAAAATTGCAATTAGCTAATTTTTTGTGCATGGTCAAAGTTAAAATCTAGCTATAATTCTATCCCAAGTTAACTATAAAGAGATAATAGTGAATATGTAGTTCTGTTAATCTAGGAGTTTAATTTTCTTCAGTAATGCAAATCCTGAAGAAAAGTTACCCTTTAGTCATTTTACCTTTACATCTGTAAGATCCACATTATTCTCCACAAGGAATGACATGAGTTCCTCAAAATTTTCTTCTGTTGGGAGATAATGCCCACTGTGAGGCCAAACCGCCTTTGGAGTTTAAAAAGTCTATTGTCAGTATGCAATACAACAGCATATAGAAAGAAAAGGAAAACAATATTCTATATCCATTATCAGGTTTCTGTCCTTCTTCATACCTTAAGAACACCATCTTCTGCCACTAGTCTACCAGCAGACAATGTGGCTCCCCCTGCTAGGAAGCTTGAATGTTGAAATGTGCCCTTGGTCTTCTGCCCTACATAAAGAGTCTTGGATGTACTAAGTACAAAAATCCACTTTGCTTTTCCTGTTGTGTCAACAGGTTTCCCACTTTTCTTATACATGAGCCTTCCATCCTCAATAACTACTTCATAATCCATTCTCTCCACCTGCAAAAGAAACAGCTTTTAAAATTACTTTTACATGTTGCTTGACAGTTAAGGTACATAAACAGCTTTGAGTTTTTCTCTAAAGTAAAATATCATGGCTTGTTCATGACATATTTTAACATGACATTGATTCCTATGGTTGAAAAAGAAGATGAAAAGGGAAATCAAAGGGAACAACAAACTCACTGGACCAAGATATTTGATGCACTGCTGCTGAAGTTTTAATCTGGAACATCTCTCAGAAAGTACTTCCTTGCCTTCCCCAACATCAAGCCTACACTTGTAGGTTGATTTATCCGTTAGTTTGATTGAAAGTTACATGTTAAACAGAAATTGGATTTTCATTCTTGTTACAAGCTTACCAATAGAAGAAAGGTTCATAGCTATCACAGCGAAGCCATTTCACATAATAAAATTGAAGATTGTGACCATAGCGATGTCGAGGGTCAATCTGTTCAAGTTGGCAACCAGTTAGAGAAATTATCAGTTTAATTTGAACAATGTCACTTTAGCTATGAGACTTACTGCCTCTAGCCAGTGCTGCAAAGCAAGTTTCCGAGCCTTCACATCCTTAGACAGACCCTTTCCAACCTATTATTAAACACAAAGTGAAAACATCTTACTAGTCTTTCAATCTACAACATCAAAAACTCAACATATTATGATACAAGTCATGTCAGAACCTACCTTGGCAGCTCTCTTCCTGGCCCTAGACCACCGTGACATGGCGGTCTCCGGTTTCTCAATGTCAAAAAAGGATATTGAACTGCGCTTAAGTTCGGCAAAATCCAAAGCCTTCCACCTATACATACAAATTTAGTTCAGTAACAACCAATATCATGGACATCTTTGTCTTTCATAGAGAGCACAAGCACATGGGTAATGGAAACTTTTTCAATTCCCTCATCTTTCAACTAAATTTGACAGCACTCTATGAGATTTCTCAAGACTCCTAAATCTAAAAGTGTTCACTCTCATACAAAAGATGAGTAAATAGTATATACATTGACAATGTACATTATTTTTATTTGTCATCCAAACACAGATTATATAGTAAATTTGTTGACATTTATAATAGTTGTCTGAAAAATTATACCTACCCTGATGTATGGTTGGTTGACACTGTAAAAAATGAATTGACATACGAAGTAACAAATAAAATGGACAATGTTTTATGTAAATTCCAATTGTGTTTACCCAGGTACATGTGTTGAAACTAACCATCTCTGCTCTGCAAGAACTGCACAGTCTGCAAGTTGCCTCCTTGTCCTAAAACTTTTGTAAACTTTCTGCAACCTCAGCGCAGCTTGATCCCATATACTATGTGTCCCCCGCAATGGCATGTATGTGTTTTTCTCCAACCACTTACCACTACTGTCTCTACTCTTTGTGCTTTCTGCTTTACCAAAGTCCTTTTCCAAATCTGCTTTAGGAGATCTTAAAGAAAACATGCTTTCTAACTCGACCGAACCTCCAACCATCATCTTCCCTGCATATTTGGATTTCTGCGAGTCAAGTTTTAAGTCTTAACCATTAGACTAACTCACAGAAAAATATGTTCTATATCTTCACCTCTGAAGTTGATCCACCTCAAGAGAAACTTTCACAATAATATCCAAATCAAGTAATATGCACGGTAAGGCTTTTCTCATGTAATAAATTGCTATAAATATAACTCAAATAAACAAAATTTAAGGGTACAACCAAGTTTAGAAAAAGAATTAGGAAAAAAGAACAAAGCTTGGAGCCATGATAAGCATTTTATTACATGTAGCAGACATTAAGATCTTTCAATCTTCGCCCTCTAAGGTTTTTGAAAAGCTTCATGGACTCTTAGCATTCATGATCCTTTGTAGAAAGAGGAAGGAAAAGAAATGCATGAATGGGCATAAATTCCAATAATTTTTATTTGGACTTCGAAATCTTCAGAGCAGAAAGAAAAGTGAATAAATTCCAATAATCGCCAGATAAAATTACTGGCCTATAAGCTTTAATTATATTTTCTGTCTCAGTGTCTTGTCCAGCCAAAACCAAATCCAATAATTCCATAAAAATTGATACGCAAAAGACTTATCCGTTGCTTCATCAGATAGGTTTCTATAGAATCCAAAAAATGACATATAGAACAAAGAATCAAATCTTCAACAGTGACAGTTTAAAAAAAAAAAAAAAATCAAACATTGTCTTGTCTAACATTCAGAAAAGGAGTTGAGGGACATTGTCATTGTTGGTACCAATTTATAACATACCAACAACAAAAAATGATCAAATTGTCTCTTAATCCTCCTTCCCTTATGAATGCTTTGATGCCATTTTCCTCACTCTCACCTCCCCAACGTAGAAAAAACCAATGCCATGGCTGTGATCAAACCAGAAAACATGCAACCAACATGGCACATATTCAATCATAAGAATCATAAAACATTGTCACATCTTTATGCATGTTTGAATATTGAAAAAGACAATGACAACATATTTTTATGTATATACATATATACATATATCGTAGGCCAACACCATATAGCAACAACATCATCAACACCGATGTCTTTGTCATTGTCATCGTCATTGATGATTATGAAGGAGCATCGGCGTACCTGAATATGTGAAGTGGGATGAAGGAAGAGGAAAGACTGAAGGAGGTGTCCGGCAGAGACAGAGAGAGATGAGAGATTGAACAACAACAGCAACAAACAAAAGGGTAGAGAGAGAAGATGAATGTGGAGAGAAAAGAAGGAAGGGATCCACCCAGAAAGGAGGTGGCACAATGGAGGGTGGCAACGTAAGAGAGAGAATGAAAGAGAGAGCGAAGAATGTGGGAAGAGGGTGCCTATGTGTATTGCTATGCTGTGCTTTCTCTTCCTTACAATGCTCATTGCAAACAAACACGTTGTGCCATGTTTATATGCTATTCTTGCACCACCCTTTTATAGACAAAATAACATTGCCAAATAAATAATGAAAATACAGAGAATGGAGGAATGACAAGACCATGGAAATGGAAACACAAAATTGAAAAAGGTTACTTTGTTTGTTTCTACGATGTTGTTTGGAGTGAAGTGAGACATGCAAGCTGTCTCTCAAACTCTGACTAACTCACATAACATCATTTTCTTTTTCTTTTTCCTTTTCCTTTTGCATTTTCTACACACTTTAATGAGTTCATTCATTTATTTTCTCATTATAATTATAATCTGTATTTTTATTTCTTAATAAATTTTACTTCTAGACAAAAAAAAAATTATTCGTGGGAGGAAAAGTTTCACTAAGGGGAATCATATTTTCAGTAAAAATTAATTATTGAACAGAATGTGTGATCCTTTGCATCAAATTAGTTTATTTTAGATGTTTATTTAGTTACAGTTCCATCCTTGTTGTAAAAAATATGCAATTTCAGTATTTTAATATGCCTTTTTTAAATTTAGTAATTTGGTTTTGTAAGTTATTATAAATAAGTAGATCTGATGAATAGTTTGAGTCGGTTGGGTCCAATCTCACCTAAAATGTCACTTTATAAGGTTGTATTGAACAGTTGTAAGCGTTTGTTCTCTTTTCAAAAATAAAAAATTACTTTAAATATAAAACAAAAACAAGTAGGCATTTTAAAATTAAGAAAATTATTGAATTTAATTTTAGATATAATAATTTCATATACAAATCAATATAAATTATAATATATATCTATTTATCAATGCGTATGTGTGTTTTAGAAAAATATTATTATTTTACTTTTTTAAAAATATAATTATTACTTTATAAATTACATAAACTTATAAATTTATGAGTTAGTCCATTCTATGTCCATTTAAAATGTAGGTTAAATTGGTTGAATAAAAAGCGACTTAATATAGTTTGGATAATTTTTTTTAAAAAAAAACAGTCAACTTGACTGAAATTATTTTAACAACTTTACAAATAAAAAATGATTTTCATTACAGTTTTCTTTTAAGGTGTATTCCATAGTTATCCGAAATTATGTCACATTAACTTTGCACCTAAATTGGTTAATTATACGAAAACTAAAACTATAATAATATATATCGTAATTGAAAGAGTATTTGTTAAATTTATCCTTATCAAAATAATTTAAATATGTAACAAAAATTGTCTGTTAATATGTAAATATTACGAAAATAAAAAAAAACATTTGAAAGAGTGTCACTTATATACTTGGTTATAATTTTTATTATATGCATATTATTCGTAAATTCTTAACTGTTATTTATCTTTTATTGTATTATTAGATTATGTTTATTTTATCGATGAGTTGTTAGTATGTATTATGGAAGAATTGAACTGATAACCTATATCTATTTCATAACAAAGTGTGACACAAAAATGATAAATAATATCATTTAAATATATTGGCTGTTAATTATCTAATTAATTAAGTATGTGTATAATTTTTTATTAAACTTAAAATGAAAATAATATTATTATAAAAGATAGCTTGAAGTGCAGATAAAAATGATTACCATCTAATCTATGTATGTCGATAGGTTATTTTCATCTAATTTTAGTTATATTTTCAAAATATAAGTAATTTATTGAACAACTAATTATTAAAACAAGAAAAATTCTAATCACTTGCTTTTTTTAGAACCTAATAACATATGCACTTTGACTCCAATGTGGATAATGATTACATGCAAATATAAAGAGAAATATGATTAAACTTTGTAGACTTTTTTTCTATATAAAAAAATTATATATAGCCCTAACTAATGGATATCTTAAACTATACTCGACATAATAAATTTTTGCATATTTTTATGAAAAAATGTAGAAATTGATTTTTAATTTAAAAAAATTAATTATATTTTTTAATATTGAAATTTTGAAGTAAATTTGAATCTGGCCTCATGGATTAAAAACAAACATTTTACTTCCTTCAATTTAGAAATATATAATTGTAGTCCCAATGACTTGAGAGACTGAAAATAATTTAATAAAAATTACTTTAGTCTCTTATATTTAAACTTATTATTTTTTTAATTTGATAAATTACAGTAAATTTTATTGAATTTAAAAATTACAATCATATTTTTTTTCTCTAAAAGTTTAACATAAATCAATAATTAAATCACTATAAAGTAAATAAGTTTTTTACATATAATCGTATTTACTTTAATTTTGTAAGACATGTGGTGCGAAGGCGGCTTCAACAATGTATGTTATACTACAACTAATTCATTATTTTGTTTTATTTTGTTTAACTTGATTGTTTTTCAGGTGTTTAATAAGGTTTTAATTTTTATTAATTTGGTTCTTTTTGTAATAATGTTTAAATAGAAGGTGAAAAATATACATCACATGTCAGCTAATTTTTTTGTTTTCTTTTTTTAAGTTAAAAGAATATTGTCTACATGTTAAGTTAATATTGTGTTATAGTATGAATACTATGCTTATAGGTGTGTTAGTGTCCTGTATCTAATTCAGTTTCAATTTTTATTCATTTTTCTCAATTTAGTTTTTATTTTCATTAATTTTGTTAAATTCAATTTTAATTTTGTTTATTTGGAAGTTGAGATGAAATTTAATTTGTTTATACAAATGTTATACTGAAAGTTTTATTAAAATTCATATTTTTATTAAATATTTCTTTTATTATTTTTAAACCAACTTTAACTATATTCCTAAAAGGAAATTATTATATTTATGTATGTTTTTTTAAACTAATTCTAACCTATTTTTTTTACATGTAACAAAAATCAAATAAAAATCTAATAATTTCCTTTTAATTTTGTTTAAAAATAATGAAAGAAATATTTAATAAAATTGTGAATTTTAATAAAAATTTCAGTATAATAATTATATAAAAATTAAATTTGTTTAGAGATGGACAAAATTGTAACTGAATTAAACGAAATTTAGAATTAAATTGAATAAAACTAACGAAAAATTGAGATTAAAATAAATATAAAGTATTGTGACACTAATATCGACTGATTTCACACATGATATTGATATTGACTAATTTAACACATGATACTAATACTAATTTAACACGTGATACTAAAACTGTCACATAATACTCAGACAACTTTTTTAAATTAAAAAATTAAAAAACTATCAACTTATATATATATATATATATATATATATATATATATAACATAGATATTGAACACATAAGATAAAAATAAAAATAAAAAGGTTTAAACTCTCGTTTGGTCCTCATATTTGTTGGTCAATCTCAAGTATGTCCTCGTTTTTTTTTCGGTCTCAATTGGGTTCATAAACTTGTAAATTATCTCAATTGGGTCCAAATATTTGAAAAATTGAGTCAAATAAGCCTTGTCCGTTAAGTTTTCACAAACGGCGTTAAAATTCGCTGACATGGTGCACACTTAATGTGCTGACGTAAAACTATTATTTTACGTGAAATTTTTTTAACTAAATTAACCGTGTTTGACGTGGCACAAAATTGAATTAGTAATGTTAAGAATTTTTTAGGATTAGAAAAATTTTAATAAAATAGGGTTAGAGAAAGGGAATTAAGGATTTCACCCTCCGTCATCGTTCTCCACCATCATTCAAGCCCTAAACATTGTTAGAGAAAGACGAAGCAATAACCTCACCCAACCATCGTTCTCCGCCATCATGCAAGCCCTAAACTCGCTCACCCTCCGTGTTTCTCCCTTGGACCCGCTTCGCGCTCCTAACAATGCTGCCAACAGAAGGGCCGCTGCCAAACGCGTCTTCTTTGTCTCCTCCACGGTGGCGCCCAAGGTCTTTGCCCTGCAGCGCCAGAAGGACCCCAATCGCGTATTCTTCATCTCCGCTTCGCGTTCGTGTTCGTCAACTACGAGAAGCTTTTATGCCCTTATTGTTGTCACGACTTCTTCGGATTTCTGCTTTTGGAGGGGTTTAGTTCACCGGATTCATATTCATTTGATTCGCAGTCTCGATCGTTTGATAACGATCTTGTTGCTCTGGTTTCGAACCTTTGGACGGAATTTTGATTCTCTGGATTCCGAGTGCGGTCGATTTTTGTGTGAAGATTTTCCATTCGGTTGCTCGTGAAGAATTCTTGAAGTGAATGGCCAAGCTGAAGTGTGGACCACGATTAGGCAAAGGGGCATGTGGGTTAACCAAGCTTTCCTCAGCAGACAAATCTAATGAAATTGGGTCAGAAACGAATGGCTCCCTATAAGGAGAAGGACTCAATGTTAGTTTGGCAGAACCGACCCCATATACCTTCTGTCAAGATCGTGACTTGTTGCGGCAGACATTGCTCAGTGTTGGAAAAATTACCAGTTTTTCAGCTGACTTCCAGATTTTAAGAAGTTTCACTTATGATGTTGGGAATTCATGTCCGCAACATAAAAGAAGGAAAATTCAAAGAGAGGGATATGTACATGCCTCTTCAAACCTCTTGGAAAAGTCACGCGATTATATTGACCAAAGGCTTACCAGCAAAAGTTTGATTATTAAAGATGATAACTCGGAGGTTGCCCTAGAAGTAGAACTGTTTCCATCTGAACAAGAGGAGGATATATGCCAAACAATGGAAGGAACTTCACCGAAAGAGAGCAAAGAAGAGTTACAAAATATTTTGTTTTACTTTCTGAAAATTATAAATATATATGAATTTGCGCTCTAATAAGTCTTTCTGCATTAGATTTTTTACTTGAGGATTATGTTTTACATGCCAACCCTTCTACTCTAAAATCACAACTTTCAACAAAGTATAAATTTGGCCAGAAAAATTGCAGAAGCGACTATAAGTGATGGAGCATAACAAAGCATATTGTAATCCAAGAGAGACAATTCCGCAATATAGTTTGTCAAGCACTCAAGTTGCACCGAAGAGAGATGATTTTTGGGCCAGTGGGCGTCTCAACGGCAATGTCTCTACGGCGACGAGGGTTTTCGTTCTCCAGTGTATCACGGTGCGAGACTCTCAGTTTCAATTGGGGATTTTTGGGATTGTTCATCTAAGCTTCTCTACAGGTTAGGGATCTGATATTGGGTGGTATGCGGCGATGGTTGAAGAGGATCTAGTTGTGATGGTGAAAATGGTGATCGCGGCGGTGGCGATGATGGTGGACCCTAATCTGAAGATAACCCTTTGTAATGTCACAATGTCTTAAATTAAATAAAAATTCCACATAATCAAACACTTTGACATCAGCGTGCAACACGTCAACCACTATTAACGCTGTCAGTGAAGAATTAACGGACATGACTTAATTGACTCAATTTTTCAAATATTTGAACCCAATTGGCTCAATTTTACAAATAATATGACCCAATTGAGACCGTTTAAAATACGAGGATCCACTTGAGATTCTCCAACAAACTTGAGGACCAACCGAGTTGTATTTAAACATAATGATTATTATAATTAAAATATTATTATTATTTTCGTTTAAGCATGAAGTTGGTGGAACCGTGTGCAATTAAGGTACAGTTTTCCTAAAGTGTATGATGGAGACAAGACTGATTACACAAAGTGTTATTTTGATTTAATTTATATTATAAAGTAGCTTTTATGTATATCTATATATATAAAATTTTAAATGTTTTTTTTTGTCAAATATTCTTCTTTAGATCAAATTATAAACATAGGTAAAGAAGCAGAAACCCTAACACTGTACCATGACGTAATGCATGAAATCATATAAACTACAAATTTTTAATTAAAAATGATAAAATTAAAAATTAGTTTGAGTGATATCGTTCTAATTAAGGTATAAAATAAATTATATAAAAAATGACTATATGTATTTAAATTTTAGACTATTCAAAACATTATTAAATGATAATTTAAAATATTTTGTACTTTTAAGTTTTTTTTTCTTCAAAAAATATATAATAATAGGATTAGCTTACTATAATTATAATTATTCATTATCTTAATTTAGTTCTTGTGAATTATATTGTTACATAGCTTTTGAGATTTTTATGTTATGGTTTTACTTTTATACAGACTTTTATAAGATTTATTGTTATTGTCAGAAATATATATTTTTGAGAATTTTTTTTGTCTGACCTCAAACCAGTTAAAATAATATTGATAGAGCATCTCAAGTATTATTAAAGTTTGAAATAGATTTTTTCCACTTAAAAAGTAGAGTTTAAGAAAATATATTTTTAAATTATCTTGATTAAGTTATTGAATGTACCAAAACAATTTTATTATTTTTATAACACATAATTTTATTTTTATGTCCTATTAAAATATTAAGAGGTATTAGAAAATCCATCTTATTAGCCCTTAGTTTTATGAGAATGAATGAGCTGTAATAAAAAGGTTATGATTTAAAATTCCTTTGCATTCATGTGTAGTCGGTTAGGGCTACGAGTAAGATGTTATAGCATGTTCATAACACAACAATATTGTAAGTTGTTAAAGTGTCGTAGAATGTTGAATACGAGTTCAACTTCTTTTTCATCTGTTAATCGCAAAATAATTCAACGCGTTTTTTCCTTCCACTCAGATGTCAAACTCCCGTCATACACAGACACCGACACGACTGCTACCAGCCTTTCACACGTGTGATTGGAGAAACACTGAAGTTAAAGTTCGTACATAAAATAACTTAATGTTTTTCTTTAGTGAACCGTTTGGTGCATTAATATGTTTTTTAATGATGTTTTTTTGGGTTAAATATGTATTTATCCCTTAATTTTAAGTGAAAATTGAAATTAGTCCCTCTTCAAAATTTTGGACTAATTTTGAAGAGGGACTAATTTCAATTTTCACTTAAAGTTAAGGGGCCAAAAACATATTTAACCCTTTTTTTAATGTTTTGCGTTGTTATGTTAGTACAAATCATGATAGAAACAACAAGCCAAGGAATAAATGTAGCATTATTCAAAACTAATAAAAATACATTTATAAACAAAAGGTGCAAATTTAAACTTTTCTATTTTTAGGAAATCAATATCTATCTAATAAAATAATATAATACGAAATTACCAAAAATATCCAGCATTTTAATTTTTTAGTTTTTTAGTCCTTAGTGATTTTTAGAAGACATACTCAAATTTTTTATTAATGAAAAGCTTGAGTTATAAATAATAAAATAATTAATTGAGTTTTATTTTATAAAAATTATTATATTAGTAAATCCTTTTTACTCCTTTGCACTCTCTCGTATTTTAATTATATTAGTCATTTGTCTTGATATTAGAGTACGTCATATGACTCTTGACAACAAAACTTACAACCCTATTCGATTAGTTTCTCAAATAGAGTAAGTTTATTTTTTATCTTTTTCTAGTCTTTTTGGTGTATCTATTACATGTGGGATTTATAGAGTTGCATGTGTTATTTGAGGGTTTTAAATGATTGTCTATTCCTTAGGATTGTTAAGGTATGATGAAATCTTGATATCAGCTTTCGATGTAGAGATCCTACTTCTTTTCTGAATAAAAATACTTATGGGCAATGAAAGTTTTGGTGTTTTTAGCTTATATTCTAGGTGAGAGAAACTAGTATTTAAATATATTATTACCATTTTGATGTGAATGGTTGTGCTTTTTTTATAGGTGGAGAGTGAAGCTTATAATATAGGTAGTTACTTTTGTTCTTCAGGTGAAAATTTTTATTCACCTAATCTGTAGTTCTTGTTCTATCCTTATATATGTAATGTTCAGTTTAATAGTTTTATATTACTAAATTTGGGATGTTACATCGTTGACATAAATAAATTAATTCTACTATAATATAACAACTTCAATATTGGTAGGATAGTAGCCAAAATATTATTATGAGTAAGGCAACACAAAGTCGTCTCCCAATAAACACGAAATTATTTTTTAACAAATTAGATCTTATAAAAACAATACAAATGTAGATTATTTACCTTAACATAAAAAGTGGACTTTCTATAACGGATCCATAACTGACATCAAATGTAGATTTTCTATGGCTAGTCAGAACTGGTATAAAAAATGGAAACTTTTTATGTTGGTTGTATCTATTATGGGTCCCTAATTGACATAAAAAGCATTTTCTAAATGGCATAAAAAACTTTTAGTGCACTAATGTTTGCATGAAGTATTTCCAAGGAGAAAATGTTTACATATGTGGTTTTAGGTAGTGTATTGAATAATTACTCCTTAAATAAATTATTCATACTCTAATAGATGTTCTAACTCATATAAAGAAATATTATATAGGAGTGAGAGTCGATGGAGGTTCGTATAATAGAATTTGGTATGAAAGAAAACCATTCTCACATACTATAGTCAATTTACTTTGTCATGTGATGAGAACATAGTTCCTGATACATTGAGAGCAAAGTAGAGCATGGGTGGTAGCCAAAATCCACTAAGTGTTCATATAACAGGTGCACAATCTTTGATCTTCAATTCAACACACAAGTCTTCCGAAAATAGTTTTTAGTGTATGATAAATTGTAGTTATATAATTTGCATGTATTAGTAAAGTTACGTGATTATTATATCTATTGTTAAAATCTTTGTTAATATATTGTTTTACCTTGATTTTGTTGTTGTTGTTTGTTTTATTTTCTATAATCGTGGGTTATACGAGAGCAAATGATCTGTAGATAAAAGTTCTCAACATTGAGTAGTTAAGAGTATCATACAAATGCATATAAAAAAGTAGTATATGTATATAATTGTTTAGAATTATATTCTCTATATGTTTTGTATCTATATATATTGTTTTGAAAAACTTTAACTGATGGAGGAATGTAAAACTAAATTTATACATTTATTCTATTTGTATGTACATGATTGAATTGTTTGATAATGATAATATAACTACTATATTTTGAGTTGTTGTAGAAAGTATTTATTAAAAGACTACTAGGTTATATGAATATCCATGAAGTATAAAATTGAAGAAATTCTTTTCGTGCTAAACTAAATCTACAAGATGGTAAGTGGTTTGACAACTTTTCTTAAATTTACATGTACAAATTATATATTTGAGAAATATATTATTAACCTGAGTAAATTTCTTAGAGAATTACAATTTTATTTATATAATGAATGATCTGAAGACCAATTTTGACCACATGTATTAATTTTTTAACATAAAAAAAAATTTAATTAATGGGGAGAATTTTATTAATTTGTCCACAAATATAGAGATGATTAAGCCAATTTCAAATGAAGAATTGTAATATGGTAAATTTTTCATTAGAATATGTTCATCAAGAGTCATCCTGATCTCACCAACCAATAAATGAAATGTATTTGTCTCTATATGGCTAATAACAATCATTTATGTGTAACATCTTTATTGAGAGGGTTACTCCCTCCACCATCACAAGTTGCTCCTTGTACCTTCACATTCCCATTTTGCCATGTAGTTAAAAGTTTTTTTTTTCATGAGGGTTGAACAACGATGTCCCACCCCCTCACTTTTTTAAAACCCTAATTTTGCAGCCCCCATCCTCTCACTTTTCTCTTTCAACGATTTGTTTTATTTTTGGTTTAAACCCTCAAATGATCCTCGTATTTGTATGAGAATCTCAAGTGGGTCCTTATATTTGCAACTGTCTCAATTGGGTCATAATATTTGTAAAATTGAGCCAATTTTTCCCTAACCGTTAAGTTGTCACAAATGGCTTTAGTTGGTGCTGATATGTTGCATAATTAATACACTGATGTCAAAATATTTTATTACGTGAAATTTTTATTTAATTTAAGAGATTATGACACGGAAACCCTTGGTCGTTCTCTTCTTCTCCTTCGTTTTGATCTTCTATCTTGCGCAAGGAAAGTGGTTGCGATGGCTTCGTGATGGCGCGACCAAGCGGCATTCGGCTCGCGGTGGCGTGTTGAGCGTTCTTCTTCTTTCCCCTAGTTTTTTGCGCTGTTTCGCGTTGCAAGGAGGAACTTCTTCCCTCTTCTCTTTCTGGTGTTGTTCTAGTTGCAGGGAGGAGGTAGCTAGGAAATAAGAAAGAGATTATTTTATGGGTACCGCGGGACTGAGAAAGAGTAAATTGGATTCCTTAAAATATTCTGGTGAAAAAAATTTAGGAGAAATAATTTACTAGGGGCTTAGGTTTCTTTTCTTTTAATTACTTATAAAAGGTTAATTGTGAAAATGAATGATTCAAAACCCATAAAGTATTTCATTTGTCATAACTATTCAAAAAAGGAAGTAATTTGTTGGTGAGTTCGCTTTATGATGTAAAGTGTGACGGTAGGTCATCGATGAGGAAAGAAATAGCTTGAGTTTGAAAACCAACTCCTGCAACTCGCGGTTAAATCCCTGGGAGATTCGGTCTCGGAGCTGAGAGAGAAAGCGGTGGTGAACAGAACCTTCACCACCGCCCAACACGCCAACTTTCGAATGTCAGAGTTTTTGTATCTCCTATCTCGAGCGCCAGAGATTTCCCCCCTTTCTCGAGGACCAGAGATTGCATCTTGTAAGTGAAAAACCTGTTTGCGTCCTGTGAGCTCGTGGAAGTAGTGCCATTGAGAGTCACCATAGACGCGAGAAGCTCGATGCAAGCTATTTTCCCCCTTTTTCGTTCGAACCCTAAGAGAGGGAAAAGTCCTAATTTGATTTTGCAAAGCTTGTGGAGGAGCTTGAGAGCCCCTTTGAGAGGCATTTGGGACGCAATTGAGAAGGTCGATGGAAGGCAATGGCTGGGATAATGCGAGGCATGGTCATTTCGTTCATAGTTTGTGACAATCCAACTCTATTTGTTAATGAGCTGGTAAGCAATTGCATTCCTGATTAATATGAACTTATAAACCCTGTTGGCAGATTATTATTTTGTGAGTTGGCGTGTTGGGTGGTGGTGAAGGTTGTTGTGACACCCGGGCACTGAGACGAGGGCAGGGAGTGATCGCCGGTGCAAGAGGCATGAGGTGCAAGGGGCACAGACAAGGAGCGGCTCCTGGCAGCTTCGAGTGGAAGGGACACATGGATGAATCGAACATACACCGGAATGAGAGGGATCTAGAGACTGTGTCGGTATGGGACTATACAGTTGAAGGATAGCTTAAAGGAATTGATTTGACTACTCATATCACCAAATGCATTTGCTTTTCGGTAGCTTGACTCATAAGAACTCCATGGTTAAACGTGTTTAGCCTGGAGTAATTTGGGGATGGGTGACCTTCTGGGAAGTTTTCCCGGAAAGTGTGTGAGTAAGGACAAAACACACTGAAAAGCCTCGTGGTGATGTGTGGGGGCAGTCGATGGTCTCTGTAAGTTGCCGGGGCGTTACAAATGGTATTAGAGCCTAGCCTCTCCCAGTACGGTGTGGTTCGAGGACGAACCAGATGGAAGCTGGTGGGCATGTGACACCCGGGCACTGAGACGAGGGCGGGGAGTGATCGCCGTGAGGACAAAACACACTGGAAAGCCTCGTGGTGATGTGTGAGGGCAGTTGATAGTCTCTGTAAGTTGCTGGGGCGTTACAGTTGTCGTGGAGCTAAAACCTTGAGTGGACAGGTGAGTTGCATCATTTTGTTCACAGTGATAAAGAGAGGAGTTGTGGTGAACATAATAGGAACGATTTAGGTTCGCCATTTTGGGGTTTTTACGGTGCTTGTTGGGAAAGAGAAATTGATAATGGCTGATGAGGTTAATGGAGGATGAGATGCTCTGTGGGTGAGGATGAATGAAGTTTCTTGGGTGTTTTTTTATGCTGCTTGCATAAGTTTTCTATTTTTTTTTAATTTATTAAATTCCATGTCATAATTTAATTATTTCCACGTAATAAAATATTCACCTCAGCATATTCACTGTCATCACATTTTAACGCCGTTTATGACAACTTAACGGTTAGGATAAAATTGGCTCAATTTTACAAATATTATGACCCAATTGAGACAATTGCAATTATGAGGACCCACTTGAGATTCTCATACAAATATGAGGATCATCCGAGAGTTTTTATTTTTTAACAATTTTTTTATACATAAAAATATTATAAAAGTTATTAAATTATGTAAAATCTACATAAATAAACATTTACAATGTTCAGAAATTAAAATCTACAAAAAAAATTAATAAACTAAAAACAAAAATACAATAAAAGAGTTGAAACCTGAAGGCTTGAGCGAATGTAGGAAATCCATTCAGCCTTCAACGTATTTTGACATCCATGGACGAATCTCAAGATCCGTTGAAGGCTGAACGAATTTCCCACATCTGTTCAAGCCTTCAAGTTTCTCTTCTTCTTCCTCCTACACAACACACCACATACATCCATTTACATAACACATATACAAAAAGAACAAAAAGAATGAAGCTTTAACCACAAGAATGTGTCAGAGAAGAATAAACAAAGAGAAAAAGGGAAGGGGTAGGGGCTCTGCGTGCGAAGATGAGAGGAAGAGAAAAAGTGGGAAGGTGGGGGCTCTCTATGTGAAAAAGAGAGGAAGAGAGAAAGTGAGGGAGTGGGGTTTGTGTATAATTAGAGAAAAAGAAAAGTGAGGAGAAGGAGTCTACAAAATTAGGATTTTAAAAAAGTAAATAAAGTTAAATAGTAAAAATTAAAAAATTTTAAGCTAAGATATTTTTGAAAAGATGTAATGAGTAGTTGGGGTGGTGGAGGGAGTGACTCTCCTTTATTGATGGGATGCAGTGGAGCGGTGCAAAGGGAGCAAGAAAGAGAGAGTGGAGTAGGGTTTTTAATTTGACTAAAGGTGAAAAGGAAATTTTAGAATATAAGGGTATCTAGGAAGAAAAATTGGGGGTGTAAGAAGAAATGGCCTTGTTGGTTTAGTGGAGCACAGGCCATTGAAGGCCAGACCCATTAGAAAATTCTCGAATCCCTGTCTCTTTTTATTTCATTACTTTTCTTTTAGTCCCTCTAAAGTCTCAACGCAGAGTATGTTCTGACAGCAATCTTCTTCTTCCTGTTCTTCTAATCTTGTTTGCATCTTTTGATTCCTAAAGCTTCTTCGAAATTCGCCTTTCTCTTCTTTGCGATTTTATATTTCAGATTATTGGTAATTTGTTTCACAAGTTCTTGTGTTTCAGCCATGGTGGAGAATAATCTCTTCGAGGATATTTTCAGAGTAGAAAAACTAAACCCCGATGATAAAAAATTATTCGATAAAGGTATTATTATTATTATTATTATTGTTATTTGCATCTGTATTACTTCTTCAATACTTCAATTCTCTTCATATGTTGTTTGTTTAGTTTAGCTTGCCATGCTTTGTTGTTGTACGTGTCTAGGGTTTTTCCCTTTGAGCTCTCTGTATTATTGGCTCTTGATTTCTTTTTCATTTTTTTATTTTATTTTTGGAATCTCGTTTTGTTTTTTTTTTTTTGTGAAGTGGATATCAACATTTCGTGGAATTTGAAATGCATGACACGGTTAGTGCATGCGCTTTCAATCTATATCAAAGAACGAACGCATCAAAGCTTTGGGATGGGAGTGGCCAGTGAGACCATGAAAAATATAAAGAATATCCCAAATTTTAATTTTAGGTGTAAAATTTCTATCTAAAAATTCTTTACATTTGATGTCTAAAGAAGTGTTTTTTATGTATGATATTTTAAATTCACTTAAAGATTGAATTTCCTTTCTTAAAATTCCCCATCAAAACTCGTCATTAAAGTTTGTCTGTTGTTATTCGATTTCCATTTGTAGCGTGTCATTGGTCTTACTAGAGATGTTTTTGATCTACTTCTGTGTATTTCATTCTAATACTTCGATTTTGTGCATCTCAAGTTACTCGAATTGAAGCAAGGAGTGAAAAGTTTGACATGTTTATGCACCTTGATATCAATTCTGAGATATATCCATTAAAGGTTGGTCAGAAGTTCACCCTTGTGCTGGTTTCATCACTTAATCCTGATGGAACACCAGACACTGGCTATTATACACAGGTAAGAAATTTATTATGTACAATGAACCTTTCTTTCACTGTGAAGGATTGTTATTATGATTATCAAGTGAAACCATGGTACAAAACATTAGTTACTGTTAGAATGTGCATTTAATGCCGTATGTCTGCACTCATTCTTTGTCAATTGTTATTACGTTTCCTGTGGCTGGGAGCTTCTGTCCTTCATCATGAACTTGTAAATCAAATCATAAATTGGGTTAATGGTGGTGAGCATAGACACGATTGATGTGGAAGGCGTGGTTCTGTACTTTTAATGCGGGGATCTTGATGATTACACGATATCATTGCTTAATTTATTGTTGTAAGAAGCAAATTTTCTCTGTTCAATACACAGTTTGCTCTTTCTAAATTTTTATTTAGTGCCTTTTTATTGTGTATTGGAATATTCAGTATCTATAGTTGTATCGAACCACTCGGCAACTGTTATTAAAATAAGATTCAAGCATCTAGGACTGCCAAATACTTCTATATATCAATGTTTTACCTGTATGTGATTCTGGTGTTTATGTGATGCAGCTCGATAAATATTACATATTTATATATATATATATATATATATATATATATATATATATGTAGTAATACATTTGGCATATAACTCAGATCAGATAATTTAAATAGGATCAGAAGACACTATCTTTTCTTCTGTATCCTTAGACACTATCTTTTATAACTCGAGAGTGATACAATTAAAGAGTAGTTGATGGGTTTAAAGGGATCTGAATCCACCCTAAATAGGGCCATTCTTCTAACCACAATGAAAAGAAAATAAATGAAAAACTTCAATTGTTTTTAATCAATCCTTCTGACAATCCTCTGGCTTGAATTCCTTTATATTTTAATCCTAATTAAAGATGTTTCTGTCCTGGAAAATCATAGTAACCAGGACACTGGTAACATTGCTGAGGAACATATGCCATCAAGTTTGTCAATCCTAGAGTCTACACAAACTCATGTAGCTTCTGTCATCAGAGTATTCCTAATACAAAAATATTTAAATAAAACCCATGAGTGCATCTAGCATTTAAACATAAAGTCGGGACCCATTACCAAATGTCAATTGATTCATAGAAAACAAACTGCCAATTTGAGAAGGCTAACAATAACGAGTGTTTCACTTTTTGTGAATGAGTTTTTCTCTGCCCAGAATCTTAAGCTCAGTGCTAGTCTGTGTTGCTTTTAACAAACTTTGTGTCTATGCATATCCCAATTTAAAACTAATAGTTTCCGTTGTCTTTCGTAATTTGCTTTCTATTTTTATCTATTTGTTCTCTTATATTTTCTCTATTGGTTTTCAACTCAGTTAATTTAACTTATCTTACAGAATTCTGCTCTATATTTATTTTTTCCAGATCAATCGACAATCACTGGCCAACAATTTTGAATATGTCATGTATGGGAAGCTCTACAGGATAACAGAGGCTTCTGGGCGTGAAAAGGCGTATGTCTATTTCTAGTTTTGAGTTTCAAATGCATCACTTAATAATTTACTAAGTAACTAAATTCATTTTAGGAACAATGTGTTCGTCATTTGGATTTGAATTGTTTTTAATTGATTGTGAGCATGAAATGAATAAGTGAATAGCATATTTGTAGTTCATATAGTTCCGATTGATTCATTTTGTTTGTAAATGATCTTTGCATTGTATAGTTCTGTTGTGCCAATCAGTTATGAATTATCTTTTGATTGTGAGATAATGAGTTATCTGAAGTTACGCGATTACGTAGCAGGTTTTATTCGTAGTAGCAGCTCCCCTAGTCAGAGATGAATGCGATCATTTCATTAATACTTTAATGTTGTAGTGAATGTTACTCTTGTCATCCTTTTTAGTAATAATATTTTTTACGGGTTTTGAATTGTAGGGAGCTAAATATTTCATTTGGTGGGCTTCTGATGCTGCTGAAGGGAGATACCTCTCATTGCAACAAATTTGAGCTTGATCAGAGGTTGTATCTTCTTATAAGGAAAGTCTGAAAATTGTATTTAAAAAGAACGGAGGATGTGAATCCTTGTTGTGGCAAAAGCACAGCAGCTACTTCCAACTTAAAAAGAAACGAGCATCTCTACTATGAGTCCCAAATTTACTATTTAGGTGTTATAACAAATTGTATTGGTTCATGTTGACGAGAGTTTTAAAATTAAGACTTGCGACTTGTATAAGACTTTAGATTTAAAAAAAAAAAAATGATTCTTATTAGACTTTAAAAATGTTTTAAAAGTAGTGTAACATTATGAGAGACTTGAAAGTAAAATAATATTTCATGTTAAAGTTTTATAGGATTTTTGTATCGGCGATGCTGTCACAAATACCATTATTTTTTCCTTCTTGGTGTTTTTGAGTTCCGGCTTTGGAGACAATCTTATTCCTTTGTTTATGCTTTTGTGTCATGGTTCCTATTGGCTTATAAAAGTTATTTCATTTGTGTTCTTATCGAGAATCTTATTATTTCAAGGTTGTTATTGGCTTATGAAGATTATTTTCTTTTTTTATTTACCTATCACAACTCTTTTCAATTTATAAAAATCGTTTGTATTTCTTTTTTGCCTATGAAGACACTTTCTTTCACGAGAACTTATGAAGACATTTATTAATTCTAGCCCATCAAAGCCATTTTATTTTATTTGCCTGTATCAAGGTCATTTCATTGTGTTTACGTATTAATGCTCTTACAAACTTATCTAGACGCATTATTATCGTGTTTTTCTAATTAGGTGTCAAATTTTATGACTTGTCACAGCCACCACATTCTTAACAAGTTTTTGTTTGCATAAATTCTAAATGCATGTTCATATTTTTTAAAAAAAATAAGTTTAATGGGTTTTAAGGTTTGAATGTTCTAGATTTTATATATTTTAGTAAAGAAGTGTGTCAAACTAAAATAATTTTATTGAAGATTTTATATTGTCTAAAAATAAAGTTAAATTATATTATATCCATGAAGTGCAAAAACTCATTATATTCGTGAAGTTGAATTGAGTTATTGTATAATTTTCTAGTAGGTTCTTAACAAATAAGACGAAAGAATAGTCATAATAAACCATTATTTTGTTCTATATTTTTTTAAAATTTTATTGAGTTTTGCAAAATTTAAACCCATTGTGTTTATTTTGAACTTTCAACAACATTTCATGCTAAATGTGAGTTCAAAAAATTAATGAGTTTTATGTCAAAGTATATTAGTGTTGAATTTCCTTTTTAACATTTTTAAAATAAGCCATTTTTCGTTTACAAATTCAAAATAAAATAAAATTAATATTAAGTTCAAAAGGAAAAAATAAAACTATTTTGAAATAAAACGTAAGATTACAAAATTATAAAATTACGAGAATATGAGATTTTGAGATTATAAAATTCTAAATTCAATGTCTAAGATTTTAGATTGGAGATTATGTCAATTCTTTCTTGATTGAATTCATTTCTCATGGTCGTCTCTCTAATAAATATTTGTTTAGACTCATTAATTTGTGATATAAACAAATGTGTCACATGACAAATGACAAGAGATTTATACTTAAGAGAGAATGTTAGAAATCAAATGTCAGTCCAACTTTCACATTAACTAATATGAGAAAATTAAACAATATATAAATTTATTATCTTAAGGTTTTATATTGAATATCCTCCCAATTCCTTATATATTGAACTTATATTTAATTATTGTTATGTTTATTTTAAATAAAAATAATAATAACAAAAAGAGCTTGATTAAATTTTGAATTTACATCATCTCACTCTCATCTAACTAGATAATGAAATTTATGATGGACTACAATGTTACTAAATTGTAAAAAGATTGATGAATGAAAAATAATAAATGTTAACAATATATTTTTCAAATATAAAATTTCAATTGCTAAGCATACATCTAAAATTAAAGTATAATTAAGAAAAACAATTAATGAACAAGTAAATTTTAAAATTATATATATGCTTGAAGCTTCAATTTAACTTGTGTATACAATTTTTTGAAATTGTAAATCTCAATAACACTCTAAATTTAATATTGTTGTACATGTATTCCTATTAAGTTCAATAATATATCATCACATAAAAGTCGAGGCCTAATTGCAATTTAAATATTTTTTTAACCTGTTATCTTCTAAAGTGTTTTTTAAATATAAAACTGTGACAGATAAAATTCTAAAATAAACAATATCTTAAATATGTAGTGATTGATCATAAAATATAAAACTGTGACAGATAAAATTCTAAAATAAACAATATCTTAAATATGTAGTGATTGATCATAAAATGTTATTTGACGGACTTAAAATCAAAACATTGACGTTCATTGTGAAACTGATCATAAATAATCCCACATTAAGATCTAAATTAATTTAAATACATAATATAATTTAAAGAATAATATAGTATTGAGTACTCTTTTACTGTTTTTTTTTTCATTACTCATTTTGTTCTACCAAATACAACCAACGAAAATAAAATCATACAACTATTTTTACGTGCTCGAATTGATTCTAAATTAAATAAATTCACTTTTAAGTTGGGTATAATTTTGTCAAACCCTTCACAACTAATTTAAAAAAAAAAATTAAGACAGATTCCTCATTTAACTAACGTATGCAGAGTTATTAACGGAAATTTCAATTTTAGGTTATGAGCACATCCCCTAGCATTGAACATCAACATTCTCAATATAAAAACCCTAAATTTGTATCATACATTCTTTGCAACTTCTCATGTAACCCTTTCCATGCATCTGCAACCCCTCTTCACATCTTACCCAAAATCATAAAAGAAAAAACAAAGTAATAATATTTTTGTATTATTGTTATCATGGGACTTGAGATAGTGCCAATCAATTCAACTTTTGAAGACTATCAAACCCTATATGAAGAGTGGTTCAATTATGTAGATGCAGGTTTTTATTTTCAATCTTCATTGTCTTTTATCATAATTTCTATGTCTTATGCAAAATAAATAAATCTATTTGTATTTATTAATCGTAAATAATGAGATTATTATTCTGCATTTTGGTGTCTTCAGATGGAGATGGTCGCTTTACAGGAAAAGAAGCCATCAAGTTTTTGGCCATGTCAAACTTGTCACGACAAGAATTAAAACAGGTTTTCTATTTTATACATTTATTTTATGCATTGGAATAATAAGAAGTATATATAACAAGGATAATGTGTTTTTCGATTGAAGTTGAGACATTAACATTTTTAAAATGATGAATGATGATTGTATTTAATTATATATTTTGAATTTGTTATATTTCTAAATTTCTTAATATTTTATAATCATATTTAAAATTTTACTTTAGTAATATAGTATTACTTTAATATTAAAAATTATTTGATATTTTTTACATCATTCTTTTAATATTTTTTTCTTCCTTATAACTAATTATTTTTCTTTTTTTCTCTTATTAAAATAAGGTATGGGCCATTGCAGATTCAAGACGAGAAGGATATCTAGGTTTCAAAGAGTTTGTCACTGCTATGCAGGTAGAAAAATAATTCTTTTCTTGAGAAAGTTTTTTTTTTTTAAGTTTAATTTCTTACCAATTTTTAAAACCTAACCCATTTGAATTGCAGCTTGTTTCTTTAGGACAATGTGGATACTCAATAACACATGATCTATTAACTAGTGATGGTAATTTCTGTTTGCTTTTATGTTGTTTGGTTTATTTAGTTTTGTTGTCTGCATTAATTAAAATTTTGTAATTTATTTTTATATCACTCATTAAATTTATATTATAGAAGTTAGTATATAACATATGGTTGACTTTTATTTCAGCTATGAAATATGTAAAACCACCCACAATGGAAGGTTTAGATGCATTAATTGCAGTGAGTAATTTTTTTTTTTTTTGTATTGATTGTATACATTGATCATTTAGTGAGATGACTTATCATTAAATGTTTTTCATTTTATGCAGAAGAAAAAACGCAAACATAAAGATAAAGAATTAAGTGGTAATGTATAGTAGTTTAATTAACAAGTGCATTAATTAATATTACTTTTTTTTTCTTTTTTCTTTATTTATTTATTTATTTTTATCGATTTCACTCACTTATAGTCATGCAGTTAGTCCTCAACCATCACCCGCAAGTAGTTGGTTTTCTGGAAAGTCGAAAAAAGAGGTAAGAATTTGTTACTTTAATTGCTTAATATTGTTCATCTTTTACTGGCTTAACTCTATAATATTTGTTTAGATATGTTTGATTAGAAATAAATCAAGTGATTTTATTTATCTAAGAATTTAAGAAGATTTATTAGAAATGTTAGTTAATTATTTAATGGCTCTACATTTGAAATATTAGTTAATAATGATTCTGTTTCTATATTCTTTTAATGTATCTTCTAAAATTTCTAATATTTTTATAAGTGTGTGTAAAAAGAGATATTAAGTGAGAATTACTTGTTCTTTAAACTTTTAATTTTCTTTTAGTATTTTTAATTTTGAGCATATGTTCTTAGGTATCTGTGGCTTCAGTGACATCAGTTATAGATGGTTTGAAGAAACTTTATCTTCAAAAGTTGAAGCCTTTAGAAGTTGCATACCAATACAACGATTTTGTCTCTCCTTTTTTGGTTAGTGTGTCATTTATTTTATTTAATAAGAAATATAACTAGTTAGTTTAGACTCAATATCATTGTTTACTTAATCATGTAACACCATTTATATATGAGAAAGGTATGCAATTAATATTCTTTTATCGATCATTATTTTTATGCATTACAGGCAAATAGCGACTTTGATGCCAAACCTATGATTCTACTTTTGGGTCAATATTCTACTGGAAAAACAACATTCATTAAACATATGCTTAGAACTACTTATCCAGGCAAGTGATTCTTCAACTTCTAATTATATATCTATAATATACATTTCAAATTCCTCACAGAAGTTATACAATTTGTATGGCCAATGTTATTAGGAGCTCATATTGGACCAGAACCAACAACGGATAGATTTGTTGTTGTTATGGTACGTTTAAATTCTAAACTTTAAACTCTGAATTCTGAACTATGAATTCTTGTATTGAATCTTGAATTTTGCTTAAGTGTTTCATATACATTATTATTATTATTATTATTATTATTATTATTATTATTATTATTAT